>CAHIKZ030001979.1:2080000-2130000 GCA_903632075.3 Acanthosepion pharaonis
TGTTTATAAATATTATTATTTCATCCTTAGAAATAAACAGATTTTACAAGCAGAAGGATATATTAGAAATTCACAAAAATATACGCAACACATAAGCTTTAAAATGAATATTTAAAAATAAAAACAATCTTTCTCGAAGTTTTTTTTTTAATTGTTTTAATTTCAAGCTGATATAATAAATTTAATATTTCCAATAATTAAAATACATTGTTCTATTTAGAAACTAATTTAAATTACCTGGACGGAGTTTTCTTTTTTCTTCTTTTTTTTTTTTTTTTGATTGCTAAAATAAGTGATTAGGTCTCTTTTCTAGCCGTCTTTCATTGCAATGCAATTCTCTTTATTAAAAAAATCTTCCAAAAATAAATTTTACTTTTCTGAAACTATATTTAAGTAAATATACCTGATTTAAAGTATAAATAAACTGATTTGAAACAAATATTATTTACTTGAAGCATAAAATAACGGATAAATTTATTTTCTAACCCGAAAGTAGCTGAGTTTTTAAATGACTGTTGCTATGTTGCCGTGTTTGACAAGGTGATAGAAGATCTAATGTTCTTCCACGAAGAATTACATAACTGAAGAAAATAACGTGAGCGCCTATTTTATTAAATTTTTAAGTACTGGGTAATCTTGAAAATGTAGGAAAATATTAACTGTAACCTAATGTTTGATCGAATTTAATAAATATTAACTTTAAATTTACTACAGTTATCGCTCTTATTTTCTGATTATATCGTATATGGTCGTCCGTACTGACAAAAATAGGCACGTTTATACACATACAAAATAATTAAACATTCTGTTTTAAAATATTGGTGTTTAATGATTTGCATTAAGCTTTTCCATTTTTGATTAATATAGTTTTCACTTAATAATATCATCTAAAAGGCTGAAATTAATGCAGAATTTTAAATGATTTAAAACTTAATTTTTCTAATTAAAATAAAAAAATTAAAACAGTTCTTGTAAAATTTCATTATTCATTGAAATTTTTTTCTGAAGACAATAGTATCCTTAATATATAAGTCCTGAAAATTTCACTGAAATTGGACAATTATTTGATTTTTAGAAGAATTTCCAAAACAATGTATTTTTAAAACCAAAAAAGATGCTAAAATCCCCTATACTAATTATTGGCCCACCCGCTGACACAGGGAAAACAGGATTTTTAACCCAGATTTCGAACGTGCTTAGAAAGGATTAAAAAAACTTAATAAAATATTAAAAAATACCTTGAACATTCCTCTTAATGATAACATAAACATTTCGACAATAAAACTGTTTTTATCAAGTTTGGGGCTTTTTTTTCATCATTGTTAGAAAATTTTTCGAAGTACCTACATTAAAGTCATAAAAAAATATATTTTCACGGTATATATTATATTTATACAAAAAGTAAACAAACGTATGCTTTTCAGATGCAAGCTCTGTACAAATCTATTTGCTAAGTTGTCCGTCAATAGCTAGCTAGAAACGAAATAAAAATGTCAAACCTGTCGGTAGGGAGAGGTAAAGAAGCGAAAGAAGGAGAGCAAGGATAGGCATTAATGGAGAGTAAAGATGGATGTATTTGTCACTTATGAAAAACAAGAGAAAAGGAGGAAGAGGGAGAACGTCAGGAACACAAAGAAGAGAAAGAGCGATTGAAAGCTGAATGAGAGAATGCCTGGCATTGTCTTTAGCAAACGATGAAAGTGAAAGCACGAATGCAAAATGGAGAAGAGGAATGAGTGTTACTCAAATAGTTTGGCATGCAGACACGCAGGAACGTAGACAAGCAGAGAAAGAACCAAGCATTTTGCCAGTGCCAGTTTCTGCAGTCTCCACTGCGCATGCGTGTACATTCAGTTGCAAGCCCGCCAGCGGTTCGTAGCGGAAGAATTTCTAAAAGATAAAAGAGAAACAAAAAGACAATCTTTGATTTGTGAAAAGAAGATGGAAGGAAAGAAGGCAGAAGTACGTCAGATGTTCAATATGATTGAATGAGTGTGTGTGTGTTGAGAAACGTTACAGGTGAGGGAGGGTGAGGGGTAAAAGTAAAAGAAATGAAGCAAAAACTTCAGTGTGGATGGTGCCGCGACAGAAGAGTTTCATTCGAATGAAGAAATAACATAAAATAAATGAAAAGAAAGAGAACAAGGAAAGAAAACAGCAAGAAAAAAGAAAGAATGAAAGAAAGAAAGCCAAGCAAACAAGAAAAAAGAAAAAAAAGAGAAAGGCCAGGAAGAAAAGTGAATGATTAGAAAGAAAGAAAGAAAGAAAGAAAGAAAGAAATGAAAACACCAAAATACGAAAACAAAGGAAATATAAGAAAGAAAGAAAGAAAGAAATGAAACACCAAAATACGAAAACAAAGGAAATATAAGAAAGAAAGAAAGAAATGAAAACACCAAAATACGAAAACAAAGGAAATATAATAAAGAAAGAAAGAAAGAAAGAAAGAAAGAAAGAAATGAAAACATAAAAATATGTGGAAGAAAATAAAAGGAAGGAAGGATGGCAAGCAAACAAAAAAAAAGAGAGAGAAAGAAAGAAAGAAATGAAAATATAAAATATGCGAAAAGAAAGGAAGGAAGGAAAGAACGAACGAACGAAGGAAAGAAGGAAGGAAGGCAAGCAAACAAGAAAAAAGAAAGACCAGGAAGAACGAAAGAAATAAACGAAAGAAAGTATAGAAGAAAGAAAGAAAAAAGAAAGAGATAAAGGCAAGCATGCAAGAAAAGAAAAAAAAGAAAGGAAGGAAAGAATGGCAAGCAAGCAAGAAAGAGAGAAAGGCCAGCAACAAAGAAATAAATAAAGGAAAGAAAGAAATGGAGAAAAAAGAAAGAGAGAAAAGTAAGCAAGCAAGAAAAAGAAAGAAAGAAAAGCCAGCAAGAAATAAAAGAAAGAACGAAAGAAAGAAAGGAAAGAAGAAGGAAAGAAATGAAAACATAATTTTTTTTTTCTCTAGACTAAACATTACGTACCTCTGGCTGCTCATCGCTATTACCATGACATGTGTTCTGAAAGGGCTGGTTGGACTAAGGTATGTATGTCACATACCTTAGTCCAAACAACCCTGTCTTTTACAAATTTACCCACCATTCCACGTACACAGGAGTGAATTGTTCTCATTCCCTTCATATAAACCTTTATTAAGAAATAAGCTTCTTCACAAGATCTGCTGCTTTCGGGAAGATAATTCCAGTGTTAGTTCTTTTAGACATTTCTAAGTTTCCAAATCGCTTTGGACATTATCCAAAAATAAAAAATAAAAATTAAAAAATTAAGAAATTTGTTGCTCGAACCCACCATGCCCTCTATTCCATTCATATTCCATTTGTGAGGAGTAAGTTCCAATCAGACAGTTTCTTTCCCAAAACTGCTACTTTGTGGAACAGACTCCCGACAGCATGTTTTCCTATTTACTATAATCTTGATCACTTCCAGTCTTGGATTAATCGACATCTTTCCTACAGAATCCCACAGACTACACTTGTTACTATCACTTAAGCTCATTCAACACGACACATTCACCTTCTAATTTGAGTGACTCTTGGACTATGTATTGGTTGAACATTAGTATAAAAAATAACGGATTAATTCCTTGCTTCATAAATATATTGTCTCTGTCATAGTTTGCTCCTTAAAAAGACGGGAAGTCACACGAGTATGGCATATGTCAGCTTACGTCAATTTAGTATCGCGTTGAGGGATTATGAATAAAGAAAGACAAGGAAAAAGAAAGAAAAGGAAAGAAAGAAAAATCTGAAGAGAGTAGGGAAGGTAACGGCAAGAAAGAAAGAAAAAAAGAGAACAAGAAAGAATGAATAAGATAAAAAGAAAATAAATGAAAAGAAAGAAGAGTGAAGGATAAGTAGGTGGAGAGAAAGTGTAGAAAAAAGAGAAAGAAAGGAGAAAAATTCAGACTCTAAAGCCTGAAGAGAGAAGAGCAATGCGGGACGAAGAGATCGTGGGAGAGCGTTGGGAGAAGGAGAGACGGTGATGAAAAAGACAAAAAAAATCAATGATATTGTACACCGTTCAATTTTATGGGCTCTCGATGCGACAAAAATGTGTTGACCATTCGATCAGTTATCATTTTCATAAACTAACCGCTAAAAACATTCGTTCTAATTTTTCTTGTCAACAGGCATATAATCGATTGAGTTAGTCGCGGTGTTTTTAGTGTTAACGGCATTGTTTAATTTAAGGTTATTTTCTAATTTAAACGACAGCAAAACCAAAGAGGCTCAACAAATATCTAGATGAACAGGGTCTAGAAGCTGATTTCACATCTGACCGAGCTCTAACTGCTCGCTCATCACGACAAAAAACAAAAAAGAAAAAAAAGCTGGCTTGTGACATTGAATGCCTCAAAAGCCAAAACAGTAACTTTTCATCATCACAAACATTTACCAACGAATGTCTCAGGAACATCCTCAATATCAGATGGTCGGGAGTCGTTTCCGACGACCGAATGTGGAGCAGGACCAGATAAACCCCAATCGAAATTGACATCAAGAAACGGAAAAGGGGATGAATCAGCCACACACTTCACAAGGCTGCTTCTAGTGTCACCAGGCAGGCCCTTGGCTGGAATCCACAAGGGAAGCGAAAAGTGAGTCGACCAAAACAGACTTGGTGCAGAAGTATTGACGCAGAGTGAATGCTCCCGGCACGGCATGGGCCTAGCTGAAGACGATCGCCCGAAACCGCGTACGTGCAGAGGAGTTGTTGTGGCCCTATGTGCCACAAGCAATCAAGAGGATAAAGAAGAAGGATGAAGATCACAGAGGTAACATTAATAATCACCATTCATGCTGAATGCTTGAACTGTCAAAAGAAGTTACGCTACAAACCTCATCTGGAACACACACACACACACACACACACATATATATATATATATATATATATATATATATATATATATATATATTGAAAACGAGAGACGAGGTGCTTTTATTTAGTTTTTATACAATTTCTCATGCGATCTAATATATTTTTCTTTTCAGATGATAAAAAATATAATATTATACAATAGAAAAACAATTAGATTAATTATTTATTACAAAAAATTTAAAACCTCTTATCTTATTGTTAAAAATAATAAGTCACCTCCGAGAACAAAATTACATAGGGCAAAAATTATTTATGAATTTAAATGCCCATTAAGGAATTGTATTCCTGATCAATCAAAATTGGTAAATAATTATATAGGCCACACTACAACATGTTTGACATGCAGACTCACTCTACACCTTTCTGACCATAGCTCAATTAGATTTCATTTAAATATTCATGCAGACCTACCGGACACTATTCGTAACATACTTGTTGACAACACTAATATAATAGCATCGTCTACATGCAAAAAAAGGCTAAAAATAATGGAAGCCTTATTAATAAACACAAAAAAAAAACAATTAATAATATTAATTTGAGCATGGACATAATATCTTGACGGTGTTTTGAAAAATGAAAACATTATATAAAACATAAAATCAGTTAAAATAATTAATCCTTGAAAATGGCTAAATGTATAGCCGAAAGCGCTCGGATAAAAAGAATATTCGGACAGTTTTTATATAATTTATCATCTGAAAAGAAAAAAAATATTAGATCGCATGAGAAACTGTCGTATTCAATGAAATTTGCATGAAAGAAGGATTGCTGCACACACACACACACACACACACACACACATACACACACACACACATATATATATATATATATATATATATATATATATATATATATATATATATATATATATATATAACTAAAGCAGTTGTTCCAGTTAATTTGTACAAGGTTGTACATTTAATTGAAGCCAGAAAATTACGTTCAAATATTTAGATTTCGGCATTAAATAACCCATAGAGGTGTTGATATGACGTTAATCAAAATCAACCAAACCAATAAAAATATTTAGATTTCGGCGTTAAATAACCCATAGAGGTGTTGATATGCCGATAAATCACATTAATCAACCAAAAATAAACCTGATTTCTTTTAATCACCGAAGAGAACCATTTCTACCTGTCATCAGTATGACTGATGCTTACCTCCTGGTGAGGAACTATTTGCGCCTTCTTGGTCTCACATTTTCCGCTAACATGCAGCCATTTTCTAGGTCTACTGCTAATAAAGTTGCTTCACTCTGTCGTGCCAGACATTTTTTTTTTCTTGTTACAATCCATCTTGCACATTTATAAATATACCATTCGCCTGTGCTTTGGATTCTGTTGCCATATTTGTTTGGTCTTCCGTCTATATATCTCGAGATATTTGATAAAATTCAAATCTAAATATCTGTAACGTAATCGTGAACAGGCAGCTCGACTTTAAGGAATTTCGCACTGTGTGACATGGCTTCCCTCTTCCTTTTCTATAAATATATTCCTGACAATTTTTCTGATGAGCCCTCCTCCTTGCTACTTCGAGCGCACGAACTTAAGCGGATTACTGGATTGTCACTTAGGTCTCACTTAGTTTCTGCTGAACTAGTTCGATTCTAATAGTTACTTTTCTCACATTTCCTTGCCATAGAGTCTTCATAGATTTAAATGCAACGCCAATCGCCATATTTTGTCTTCATGGATATTGCTCTTTTATTCTCTTTTCTTGTCATGTCTAAAGTTTTCTCATTCCCTTTCACTCCCAGTAACCCTTTTGCGTCTTAGTGGCATTATCGCCTTGCTTGGGTTTGTTGGTTGATTTTGTTTAGGGCATATCGATCTCTGTTGGTTATGAAATGCCGAAATCTAAATATCTGTTACGCAATTCTATTTTTCGACCGCATGAACTTAAGCGGGTTACTGGATTGGCAGCTAGGTCTCACCGATTTAGTACTGAACTAGCTAGATTTAACCGTATATTCAATTCTAATAGTTTCTTTTCTCACACTTCTCGCTGCCGCATAGAGTCTTCAAAGATGATTTTCCAAGCGTAGGTTGGATGTAGCACAAGGCCGAAAGTATGGGGCATCCAGTGAGGATCGAACTCACTACTCAGTCGTAATTGTTCTAGCGAGACAAACTTGTTAACCATTACACCACCTCGAGGTCTCAGAGTCTTCAAAGATTGAAACGCAACGCTAATAGCCAAATTTTGTCTACTTTGTCTTTTTTTTTACGGATTATCAAACCTTTTTTGCAGGCTGTTTAAAATCAGAAAATATTTCAAGAATTTCTTGGAGATAATAATGATTTAGAGATAGAATTGCTAGTAATTGACCGATAGTTGTGACGGGAGAGGAGGTGGACTCTTACCTCTCCCAAAGGTGTTTATGCATAGGTAAATATAACGACCCTAAATGGAATTGGAATAATATTCCCCGTTTTCAAATTCAATTCGTTCTCCATATCCACGCGTAAAGCATCAGGCAATACTTTGTGGCATTCTGCGTATATTTATTGCTTATTTTTGTACAAGGCCAGTAGTAAACAAATAGACATTCACACTAATAAAAAAAACAAAAACCAGCTATACCTCGTTGTCTACTGATAGAAATCGATAGTGTAAGCTTCTCTCCCAGGCTGTTGCTCGGGGAATGTGCTCGATTTACACTAGATAGTACGCAATCCTATCTTTTATAATAATGGTTTTAGTGATACAAGTCTTAATAATTAACCCATAGTTGGGGAGAAGAGGTGGATTGATACCTTTTCTAAGGGTATTTCCGCGTAAGTGAATATAACACGAACCTGTTCGGAATTTGAACTCGGCTCTCCGATTAACAATTCCGAGCCCTTATCCATTACACCAGCGGTATATCCAAACTTAGAACACCTGGTATTCCCAAACGGCTGCCTGGCTTGAAAAGTCAGTCATTACGTCAAGTCCCAGGGAGACAGAAAGAAATCCAAAGTTGCTTACGAAATTTAAATTCGATATTCGTTAACCCTGAGTTCATTTACGGTGAAATAATTCAACCCATCGGCCATTGCCACACCTGACAGTGAAGAAATAAATCGTTGTTGAAAACTGGGAAGGTTTTCGGGAGCAAGCGCAAATTTAATGAAGACTTTGCCTAAAGATAAGTATTACTTACGCATATTAATTTCAGATATTCTTTTTCCTAGTCGCCAGTAGGGGTCGCACTAATTGGTTGGATTTGCAACCGTTGCAGAGTAATGTTAAAGGGCTTAGTTCTGTCTGCAGTTTTAAAAAGAAGCATTATATGAATTCTTATAATCTTACCGTGATTTGGCCGACCTATTCTCTATCCTTCCTCAGGTGCCATACTGCAAATGGCGTCTATAATTGCGGGGAGAGTTAAATGCATTCAAAGAGTGCATTAGAACAACTAGCGAAGTATCAAACATGCGTATCCTAAAGCCATGTGCTTCCTTGCATTTAGTGCTGAATTGCCTTATAAAATCACTGAAAGTTTTATAAACATTCCTCGAACATACGTACCCAAGAAACAAAAGAAATATAGTATTAAGAACCTGGCAGATGCCTTGGCTAAAGTAGATGCTTCTTCTTTCTTTTTATGTGCGTGTCCTTTCAGGAAGTAGACGATTATGGCCCTCCACTTCTTTCTATCCCTTATGGCTCTTAACAAATTTTGTGTTTCTGCTAACTCCCCCCAGACCACGCCCCGTCATCCACCTACCCAAACCCACCACGTATGTCATGCGCTGATTTCCCTTGTCTCTTTTTCCCTCTGTTCGTCCCGTGAGTATCAGATTTTCCAAGCCCTCCTTTCTCATTACGCGTCCCAGAAATTTCATCTGCCTCTTCCTTATATTAAGCACAAGCTTCCCCCTTGTTTGCCTCCTCTCCAAGACCTCAGCATCCTTCTGTACAACCACATCTCCGCATGCACTGGATCTGATCAACGAATTTATCCACTGTGTCGTTGAGGATATCTGTGTATGAATTTTTATAATCTTATAAACCTAATGTCTCATCCATCTGTTTTTAACAGTGCTTATATTGCAATTTTTTGTTATTATTATTTGACTTTTTCACCAGAGCTCATATTGCAGTCTTTGTTGTGGTTCTTTGTTTTCTCTAGCACTCCTTAATACAGATCCCCATATTTTATTCATTTCTATGCTTGGTCGACTCAGGAGATTTTTGAGGCCTAGCCTATGTACTGATTTCTTCAAGTTTTCCTATTTTCCAGGCATCTAGTGACTGAAATTCCAGTCACCTGAAGAAGGCCGGAGCGTACAACAGCCAAAACGTTATGAATATGCCAATGAATATGGGGATAATAATAATAATCCGTAATAATAATAATGTAAATAATGTAAATAGACATAATCATATAATCTCCGATTACATTACGTCACGTAATAACGTCATTAAAAAAGACCAAATTTAAAACCAAGCAGACGTCTGAAATCAGGCGAGATTTGTTCGCGTGAACGGGGCTAGCCTTGATTTTCTTTTTTTAGGTCCACCTAAGTTACATCCGGGTGGTTTCCTGTAGAGTCCTCCCATGGTTAGGCTAGACATCTTTTGTGTACCTAGTTAATGTGAGTAAGTGTTGTTCCCGGACTGTTCTCGTCTGCATCTTTGGTTATGATCTAATTGGAGATTCCCAACATCCCCAGTTTCTTATTGGCCTTCTTTTTTCATCTCGACTGTGTCAGCATTTTTCTTTCCCTATGGACGTATTTATTTTATCCTTACCCTCTTCCTTAGTGAGAGAGTCTCTTGATTCTGTCTCAAGGCAGAATATAGCGTCTTCTCTTAAATCTTTTGAGGTCTGGACGGGTTCAACTAATATCAGTTATCCTTATTTTGCATGTTTTTATATATTAGTTTTGTTTTGGTTTCATTTCCTTTCCTCTTATTTTATATTATCCGTATTGTTTTTTCATGTATTTTATTTTTAAGATCATGAAATTTTTATCTCATGGGGTACGTTTTGTAGGTTCCCCGTGTGTATGAGGTACTATGGTTTATGGAAGATTGAATGACGATAGATAAGTACTTTTAGCGAACGTGCAAATTGTAACGGGTCGTAAATCTGATTATCTAGGCATAGGATAGTAATTAACGACCAGCCATAACCCAGTTTGCTCTTTTCGGCCTTGTGCCACGATTGTATATTTTATAAAATAAGTCTACTGAAATTAACGTTTTCTTTTTATGTAATGCATTTTCAACAAGATACGATATTAATAAATAAACTCATTTTCTTTAGTTTTGCTCCTGAAGAGCGAAGTTATTTCCCAGAAACTCAAAATCGGGTGGATATGTTTTGAATTTCTTATTCACTCATTTAGAATTATTCCTCACTGGATGTTCAATACTTTCAACCTTGTGCCACGTCTAAGCTAAGATTCGAAATACATTTGCTTCGACATGATAACATGTTAACAAGCTTGTCTCGCTAGGTCAATTACGACTGAGTAGTGAGTTCGATCCTCACTGGGTGCTCCACACTCTCAGCCTTGTGTACACATCTAAGCTACGCTTAGAAAATCATTTGGGCACTTCGATGCGTTGTAATGGTTAACAAGCTTGTCTCGCTAGGTCAATTACGACTGTGTAGTGATTTCGATTCTCACTGGGTGCTCCATACTTTCGGTCTTGTGCCACATCTATGCTACGCTTGGAAAATCACCATTTACAATTAAAGCTCGACTTCTTAATATTGAGCTCTATATTTAAAAAATCTTGCCATAAAACAATTATCCTAGTCGACACAACCACACACACACACACACACACACACACATATATATATATATATATATATATAAGGGTACATGAATGGTAAGCAACAACATTTATTGTATTGATTATTTTCTTTTGTTCCCAATTGAGAAGAAAGAAAATCCTTTTTACGGTCTATCTCATTAATTAGAATAAAAAAGAAAGAAAAAAGATAATGATATAGGTAGAAAGGTTAGAGATGATCAAAGTGGTCAGCTTACCATCCCGGGTAGAAAGATGGCGTCCATAGGCCTCGACCGTCTCTTCAAAAATCGATAAAGTCGCTGCTCTGCGAAGCAGTGAAAACAACATGGGAGTTTGTTTCCCGCCGAAGTCAGTTTCTGTTTGCAGATCAGATGAAAGCCAAATTGGTACCACAGTGCATCGATATATTAGTGTGGATGCAAGCACCGCATTTTTTTTTGCCAGTCAAACGATTATACGTTGACGTTTAGTCACAAGCACTACAGAATCTGCAAACTGTTGTAAACATTTGCCGTTTCTGTCCACGAACCTAACTTAATAAATAGAAATAGCCCTATCATCTCTCTCTCTCTCTCTATATATATATATATATATATATATATATATATATATGTGTGTGTGTGTGTGTGTGTGTGTGTGTGTGTGTGTGTGTGTGTGTGTGTGTGTGTCTCTCTGTGTGTGTGTTTATATATACCCAACTATATGATTGGTGTATACAAAATAAATTCCAATAACCAAAAAATACTATTCTTAAAAGAGTGCTCAATACAGAGTAGAGCAAATATAATTTATTCGAAACTTATAACATAAATATTTTATAAAATCACTACATAAAATAGCCATTTTGTTTAAGGGGTCTTATCAAGTGATGGTATTGAACGAAGAATAAAGACTAAACCCTTTATTCTACATTGAACACAATCACTTGATAAGACACCATAAGTGTTGAAGCAAAATGGCTATTTTGTAGTGATTTTATAACATATTTATGTTACAATTTTCAAATAAATTATAAACATATATATATATATATGTGTGTGTGTGTGTGTGTGTGTGTGTGTTTGTGTGTGTGTGTGAATCAACACACACACACACATAGACACACACACATATACAGTTTTAACACTAAAATAGAATTACATTTTGCGTATGTATATATGCTCGAACGCATCTATATGTATTCGCGCCTAATCTCGAATTGTTTATATGTGTGTGATTGTGCGAACTATAATGCGTACACCTGTATGTATGTATGTATGTCTGCGTGTGTAAGTGTGTCACCCCAAAACGGACCCAGAGGAGAATGTCCCCCTTCCACCACTAAACATAATCGAACACAGAAAAGCATAAATAGATTCAATTTAAAAACAAAAACATGTTGTCTGATGGTCACAAAAGCGTGAAACCCAGGGTCACAAACTCATATCCATACAACTGAATAGGTACTACGTACATAATCTCTCTCTCTGTCTCTGTCTCTGTCTCTGTCTCTGTCTCTCTCTCTCTCTCTCTCTCTATATATATATATATGTAAAAGACAATATGAAAACTATAATATTAGCAGTCAATGTGGACATTTTCAAAGTAAAAACGAAATGAATTTATTAAATGAAGTAACTATTAATAACAAAATAAAATGTCCTTAGCAACTGTGAGAATTTAGAGAACGCTATTATATTCCTACTGTTAACTGAAAATTACGTCATGTAATGTCAGTTAACCCTATGAATCTAACAGCGTTCTCTAAATTCTTCCAGTTGCTAAGGACATTTTGTTTTGTTATTAATAGTTACTTTGTTTTAAAAAATTCATTTCGTTTTTACATTGAAATGTCCACATTGGACGAAATGCGTCGGCTAATATTACAGTTTTTTTCTCCTATTGTCTTTTTACATTTATAAATATTGTCTTTTTCTACAGGTCAACACTGAATTTTTTCATATATATATATATATATATATATATATATATATATATATATATATATATGAGGTCTGATAAAATTATCGGTATTGGTGGTATAAAAGAAAAACAAATATCAATTCTGCATTTAATCTCCTTCGAAATAGTATCCATCTGAAGCCACACATATTATCCAGCGTTGTTCCCATTGTTTAAGCATTTCTAATGCTCCTATTTTGAGATAGCGTGCATTCTCGAAATCTTCTTTCATTTGAGTCGGATTTGACATGTGAAGAGGAAAAAAAGCAAAGGAAACAATCTGGTGAATAGGGTGTTTGTTGGCACAAGGTCACTGAGGGAACGACTATGATGAAGTAAGAAAACCACACTCTACACACTTTCCTTCCAAGCGCAGCTATAAACAACAGAACACGTTTTGATCAATTAATTGATTGAATGATTGTAGGAATCTTCTGGAGATAAAAATGATTACGTCCTAAAATTAGCCCATTGTTGTTTTGAAGAATAGGTGGATTCATGCGTTCCCCAAGGGTATTTGTGCATTGGTGAATATAACGAACCCAACCAGAATCGGACCTCGGCTCTCTGATTTTCAATTCCGAGCCATTATTGTTTACACCACCCGCTCATCCAAGCTTAAAGAACATGGTATTCCCAAGCGCTCACCTATCTAGGTACTGACCAGGTTTAACTTTGCTTAACTTTTGAACGTGATATGGCCATACTCGTGTGTGTATGGCGAATAATTAAGGTGCTAAAATGTTAAACAGATCTATTTCCGCAGATACTATTTGAAAATGAACGAATATATGAAAAGAAAGCATTTGGTTCAGTGCAGTAAGGTATTTACATTTCGCACGAACCAGCAAACATACACAAATAAAAGAGAACGTCATTAAAATGGAAAATTCTTGAGGGTGTTGCTATCGAAACTTAACAAAACATAAATCTACGCCCTGCATTTTTTATTCAAATATCTCTTTTATTTTGATATCCGTCTTTCCCAAGCCAATATCCATGACTAAAACAATTAAAAAAAAATTAAAAGAAAACGTTTATTTAAGATATATGAATACACAAATTAATTTTTCAGATTAAAATAAACTAAATAATAATTACTTTAATGAACAACAATAAAAAATATTTACTCACTTTTAGTTATTAGACATTAAATTATATCACTTAGCATCCTCCATAGTTTAAGTATTTCTGAGAGTTCTAAAAATTCTGAAAAACTAAGGACATTTTTACTTCTGCTTATACATACTTGTTGCAAAATAAAATCCTTTTATTTGATAAGAATATGAAACACGTCGGCTGAGTAATTTTCCGTTTGTTCATATATATATATATATATATATATATATATATATATATAGAGAGAGAGAGAGAGAGAGAGAGAGAGATCTGAAATCTTCTTGCTCTAATTATTGGGCCAATAGCCCACGTCATTTTAATGGAAAAACACTTAAAATAATAGAAATTGTGAATTACTACATAACGACAATATTCAAAAAAAATCTAGCATCGCATTTCTTCACGTTCAAAAAATAATAATTCTTAACTGTTAATAATAGCACATTTTTTAATAAAACAGCTTTCAACGAGTATCACATTCATTTTCTTCTTGAAATTTTACCCGAAATTAGCTGAAATTGAGGAAAAAAATAACATCTATGGATGGTAAATATTTTACCGAAAGTACTTGCAATATGAAGCGAACATCTAATCCATTGTACAATTAATACAAACAAGGATCGTGTCGTTTAGCGAGTGGTCAGTGAGTTAATGCCTTATTTAATCTGTTAGAGAAGTGAGTCCGCCATTAATTACATTAACTTTATTGATTTATTCTTTGAATGACTACTTTACAATATATCTCTTTCTATCTATCTTTCTGTCTAGTTATGTATGTGAATGTGTGCGTGTGTGTGCGTATGTTCCACTACAAGTCTGTCTTTATTTGTTTAAGTCATCTGTATGCGTGTTTCTATCTCAGAACACTTTAATCCAACTCACTTCAAATTAAATCCCTGAGATCAGTTTATTTTCACTTTAATGTGGAATCATAGTTTTTATTTTATTTATCTAAAAATATCCGCATCCTCCTATTTTTTAACGTTTATTTTTTTAAAATTATTTTTCTTTTTTCATTCTTTCTTATTTCTCTTTCGTTCTTTCTGCCATTTCGTTTCTTGTTCCGTTCATTGCTTTTTTTTATTATTAATTCCTTTTCATTCACCGGTTTATATTTTTCGTGTTACTCATTTTTTGTCGTCTGCTAATCCCCCATTTATATCCACTTGCAATTCTTTTTTCAGTATTTTTTTCTTCATCGTTTATTTCCGTTGCTCTTACTCATCCTGCCGCCATTTTGGCAACCTCTTCATCCGTCATTTGTTTACATGTTTTGTTTAGTGTATTTGTAATTTTTTTTTTTAGTAATTTATTATTCATCGCCGTCGTTTTTAATCTCTAAAAATTATTTTCAGTTTTGTTTATCGCTAACTTCATTTGGTTTAATCATTTATTTATTATATTTTATTTGTTAGACACGCGTGTCTTCTACTTTATTTTCAATTAATGAACGACAAGGATGATTTTTGTTTTGCTGTTGCTATTATCATTGTTAATAGTAGTAGCATCATGTCTATTCGTAAAAGTCAGCTACATTTAATGTAATCAAATCGTTTGGTTATTTCCTCCATAGAAAGTAAGCAAAAATCCAAAATAAACCTAAAGAAAGAAATGAAAAAAGCAGTCAAAAAAACGTAAAAATGAATAATTTACAAACTAGAATTGAGTCCTTTAATATCTCAGAAGAAGATTCAAGAATGTATGTGTCAGTGGTTAAGTCAAAGAATGTAAATAGTCATGGAGATGAATAATGAAAGGTGAAGATGATGATGAGATCGAATAATATAGGTATCTACCTATATTATTCGATCTTATCATCATCTTCATCTCATCAACGACATACCAAAACAGAAATTGTAAAAGGTTTCTAAAAAATATTATAGAAGTATCATATATTTAAAATTTTTTTCTTTCTTTTTTATTTTTCGTGTTATTTCTTAATTCTTCCTTCTTTCCCTTTTTCCTTTCACGAGTTCTTTCTTACGTTCACGACTTTTTTCTTTCGTTCTTTCTTTCTCCAATTCTCTCTCGACGTCTTTTTTCTCGACGTCTGTCTATATTTGTTACTCTACATCTTTCTTTGTTATTGACGTCTTTCTTTATTTTTTTCTCGGCATCATTATATCTTTCTCTCTCGACTTTATTGTCTCTTGACTACTGTATTTCTTCCTTTCTTTCTCAACTCTCTCTTTCTCAATTTCTTTCTTTCTTCCTTCTTTTCTTTCTCCCTCGACTTCATTCTCTCTTGATTATTTCTTCCTTTCTTTCTCAACTCTTTCTCGACCTATTTCTTTCTTCTTCCTTTTCTTTCTCTCTCAACTTCATTCTCTCTTGACTATTTTATTTCTTCCTTTCTTTCTCAACTCTTTCTTTCTCGACTTCTTTCCCACTTCCTGCTTTTCTTTCTCTCTCGACTTCATTCACTCTTGATTATTTTATTTCTTTCTTTCTTCGTTTCATTCTTAACATATTTCTTTCTTGACTTCTTTCTTTCTTTCTTTCTTTCTTCTTTTTCTTTCTTTCTTTCTTTCTTCCTCCTTTTCTTTCTCTCTCGACTTCATGCTCTCTTGACTACTTTATTTCTTTCTTTCTTTTTTCTTTCTTCCTCCTTTTCTTTCTCTCGACTTCATTCTCTCTTGCCCCTTTTTGCCTCTCTACCCTAATATCCTAGCTTTTCTTTCCTTTAGCTTATGATTTCATTTCTTCTTCCCGTTCTTTCTTCTTCATATTTACTTCGTCTTTATCATTTCGCTCACTTCCTCTTTAACCTCAACTTATCATCTCTCTTTTCCTTTCTTTTCATTCGTATATCCCCTCCCACTTCTTCATTTCTTTTATTCTTTACCTTCTTATTTTTTCGTTTTCTTTTTTTTTTCTTTACTTCTCTACTCTCTCTTCCTTTCCCGTCTCGTTCACATTTTTTTTCATCTCGTTTCAGATTTATCTTCGTGTTTTTTACTTCCTTTAAACCTTTTCCTCACTTCTTCTTTGTTGTTTACCGTTTTGTCTTTCCTTTTTATGTCCAGTCCCTTCTTTATTTCTTTATTTCTCTTTGTAATGTATTTTCTTTCTCTTAGAGTATTCTTTCTTTTTCGCTGTGTTTTCTTTCTTTCTTACAGAGCCTCTTTCTTCCTTTCTCTCTTTTTTTTCTTTCTCGCTGTACTTTCTTATTTTTCTTTTTTTTTCATTATTCCTTTTTTCTTTCGTTTTTTTTCAATGTATTTCCTTCATTTGTCGCTGAGCTTCATTTTTACTTAACCAATTTTCTTTCTTTCTTTCTTTCTTTCTTTCTCAAGTCTTTCTTTCTCAACATATTTCTTTCTTCATCCTTTTCTTTCTCTCGACTTCATTCTCTCTTGACTACTTTATTTCTTCCTTTCTTTCTTAACCTCTTTCTTTCTTGACTTCTTTCTTTCTTCCTTCTTTTCTTTCTATCTCGACTACTTTCTCTCCCGTAAACATTATTTCTTCCTTTCTTTCTCGACCTATTTCTTTCTTCCTCCTTTTCTTTCTTTCTCGAATTCATTCCCTCTTGATTGCTGTATTTCTTCATTTCTTCCTTCCTGCCTTAACATATATATTTCTTCCTTCTTTTCTTTCTTTCTCAACTTCTTTCTTTATTGAAACCGTTATTTCTTCGTTTCTTTTTGGAATTATTTCGTACTTTTCGTTTTTTTCTTTCTTTATCCAGTTATTTTTCTCTTGAAAACTTTATTTCTTTCTTTGTCATCTTCTTTCTTTCTCAATTTCTGTCCTTCTTCCTTCTTTTCCTTATCTCTCGCTTTCTTTGTTGCTCGATTTCTTTGTATTTTTCTTTCTCTACTTCTTTCTTTACCTGTTTGTATACTTGTTTTTCTGATTTCATTACCTTATTTCTCATGGTTCTTTCTTTTTATGCTTTTGGATTTTCTTTCATTTTTCATTTTTCTTTCCTTCTTTCTTACATTCTTTCTTTCGCTAGTAAGTATCATGCCTTCATTTCAAAATCCTCCTTTAAGTATATTTGATTCTTTCTTTCTTTCTTTCTTTCTTTCTTTCTTTCTTTCTTTCTTTCTTTTGTTTGTTTGTTTGTTTGTTTCTCTCTTTCTTTCTTTTGTTTGTTTGTTTCCTTCTTTCTTTCTTTTGTTTGTTTGTTTGTTTGTTTGTTTCCTTCTTTCTTTCTTTCTTTTGTTTGTTTGTTTGTTTCTTTCTTTCTTTCTTTCTTTCTTTCCTTCGTCCGTTTGTATCATCCCTTTGTTTTAAAATCCTCTTCTTAGTTTATTTGACTCTTTCATTCTTTCTTTCTTTCTTTCTTTCTTTCTTTTGTTTGTTTGTTTGTTTCTTTCTTTCTTTTGTTTGTTTGTTTCTTTCTTTCTTTTGTTTGTTTGTTTGTTTGTTTCTTTCTTTCTTTCTTTCGTGCGTTTGTATCATCCCTTTATTTCAAAATCCTCTTCTTTCTTTCTTTCTTTCTTTTGTTTGTTTGTTTGTTTGTTTCTTTCTTTCTTTTGTTTGTTTGTTTGTTTCTTTCTTTTGCTTGTTTGTTGCTTTCTTTCTTTCGTCCGTTTGTATCATCCCTTTATTTCAAAATCCTCTTCTTAGTTTATTTGATTCTTTCTTTCTTTCTTTCTTTCTTTCTTTCTTTCTTTCTTTCTTTCTTTCGTTTGTATCATCCCTTTATTTCAAAATCCTCTTCTTTCTTTCTTTCTTTCTTTCTTTCTTTCTTTCTTTCTTTTGTTTGTTTGTTTGTTTGTTTCTCTCTTTCTTTCTTTTGTTTGTTTGTTTCCTTCTTTCTTTCATTCTTTCGTTTGTTTGTTTGTTTCTTTCTTTCTTTTGTTTGTTTGTTTGTTTGTTTGTTTCTTTCTTTCTTTTGTTTGTTTGTTTGTTTGTTTGTTTCTTTCTTTCTTTCTTTCTTTCTTTCTTTCTTTCTTTCTTTCGCCCGTTTGTATCATCCCTTTATTTCAAAATCCTCTTCTTAGTTTATTTGATTCTTTCTTTCTTTCCTTCTTTCTTTTGTTTCTTTGTTTCTTTGTTTCTTTCTTTCTTTTTCTTACACTTTTTTTTTCTTATTTTTGTTTTTACGCTTTCTACTTTCGTTCCTTTTACCCTCATCATTTTGCCTTCCTCTATAGCTACTAACTTCTATCATCATCTTCCGACCTTTTCGTATTCTCGCTCCGCACCCCCCACTCCCATCTCGTATCCTTTATTTCAAATATAATTCCTCCACTCGATCCTCCATCTTGTTTTTCCATCTTATCTTTTCGCGGCAACCAATAAGGTCTACAAATGGATCTATACAGTCGTCTTCCAATTTCCAGAATCCCTAGAATATAGCAAAGATAATCTCTGCAAATTCCAACTCTATGTTGCCTCCTCGAGATCCACATTAATTTACACCCCAAAGGCAATTCAACATTTGACCTTAACAAAAGATCGTTCCTCGACTGCTGGTCTCCTTTCACAAGTATCTGGCATTCAACAGAAAAATCTTTGCTAACGCTCTGATAGCCGCCTGCTGACAAAGTATGTGAAAGATCACCCGCCATATTGTCGTTGCTGGCTGATCTGTGTCAAGAGGCGTTGAAGGTCTATTTGAAAAAAAAAAATGACAATCTTGGACACAAGGTTTCAATGGGGACATCTTGAAAAAAAAACATGGATTTTTTTTTATTTCCTCGGTATTTAATCATCTTCCCGCCATTTTTATTTTTTTGTTGTTATTTTTCCTGTTTTCCTTGTTATTTTTTTTTTTTTTAGAATTTTTCATTCATATTTCATTCGTTCTTTCTTCACGTTCTTCACGTTCGATTTTCATGATAAATAAAGAAACAAAAAACAAAATATGTGAAAAATGAGTAAAAGCAATCGATAAGAACGATATTTTTTTCTGACTTTATATATTAATTATTCTTTCTCGTTCTTCATATTCTTTTCTTTCGGACATTCTTTCATTGACATTTTCTTTCTTCATTTCTGAATTTTCATTTATAATTGTTCATTCGTATTTCTTCGGTGCAATGAAACACTCACGGATTCGAACATCAACCACACTGATTAGGAGAGGAAAGTTTCTCTGTGCCGGTTAAATAAGATCAAGTTAATATTAGGTTGGTGCATAATTATCAGGCGTTTTTGTAGGCAAGTCATTTGTTGATAAGAATTGCTGTTTTGTTTTACATTTTTTAATAAAAAATATTATTTCATTTTCAGGCTTTTTCAGGTTAATAAAAATGATAATTTGTTTACTTTTTTTTATTTTTTTTATTATTATTATATTACAAGTATATTGCTCCTATTGGAGACATTTTCATATGGATATTACATATGGCGCCCAACACATGTAAACAGTAAACTGTATCCTACCGCTTTCTTAGATTACTATTGGGTTGGTGCATAATTATCAGGCGTTTTTGTCGGCGAGTTATTTGTTAATGAAATGATAATTTGTTTACTTATTTTATTAAAATTATAATTGTATTTTTAGGTTATAAAAATGAGTGTCGACACTCATACGTTCCTGAATAATCATTCAAATGTGTTATTGTTGAATTGTTATGTTTCTTTTTTCATAATAAATACTTTTATATAAAAGAAAGTAGATATACATTTACGTTATACATTCAATAACTTTGTTCTGTCAGTAACGTTTGCAATAATCTCTGACCACTGACAATCCATTTTTTTTTTTGACTGAAATGGCTTCCAATAGTCAAATAATAAACAATGCCTTTATATTACACGTATATTGCCCTTATTGGAGACATTTTCACATGGATATTACATATGGTGACCAACACGTCTAAACTGTATCCAACAGCTTCCTCAGATCGCTATTAGGTTGGTGCATAATTATCAGGCGTTTTTGTAGGCGAGCTATTTGTTAATAAAAATTAGTTTTCTTTACATTTTTGAATAAAAATATTATCTTATTTTCAGGTTATAAAAAAATATTATCTTATTTTCGGGTTATAAAAATGTGTGTCAATAATCATACGCTCCGGAATAATCCGAAATATTATTGTTGAATTATTATGTTTCTTTTTTCATAACAAATATTGTTTAAAAACGCCTGATAATTATGCACCAACCCAATATTAATAATTTTATTAATATTATGTTGTTTTTCTGTTTCGAATCGTAATTAATGTTTTTTTCAGACCACAATTAAAGAATATCGCTTAGACGAACTTCGTGGAAAAAATGGGACCATTATAGAAATTTATTAACTATTTGTATATAAACGTCACTATTTACTTCAGATTATGAAAAAAATTTCCATAGTACCCAGCTTTTGTTGTAATTTTAATACATTTTTTTTCTCTCATAATCTAGCTGTCTTATGCCTTTTCTGTAAATTCTTTCATGGTAATTGTTTTGATGAACCTCTGCTATGGTACCTAGACTTTAGGAATTTAAGCGCAGTACTTGATTGGCAGCAAGGTCCCACCATTTTACACTTGAATTGTTTCGAGGCATCCTCTAAGTTCTATGCTAACCATTTCTTTTCTCGCACTTCTCGCTTGTGGAAATCTCTTTCGATGAATTTCTTTCTATGTCCTGGGTATGACGATAAACTACAACCGGCAGCGAGGTCACCGATCAAGTTTCCGAGGAGCTTAGAACCACCATTTTTGTTCCTAGGTTTACCCAGACCCGGGGTGGTAACACCCGTTGGGGTCCCAGCTATGGGCAAATTATTAATCCTCAAACTAGGGTAAAAACTCTTAAATTTCGGCAGTAAATGACCCAGAAGGTGTTTATATACCGCTAAACAAACAACCTGAAAAGCCTCATTCTTAGGCAATGTCATATTGTCATCAAGCAGTCACCCATCTAGATATTGATGTAACGTGATAGAGAGAGTGGGAGGAAGAGGAGGACAGCAGATATGGTCGAAATTAGAGAGGGAAGGGAAAGATAGGAATAATTTTAAATCGATTTTTATTAAAATACTTAAGAGTAAGGGAGTGGGTAAGGACCAGCCATTGACCTATTTATAGCTGGCCACACGTATTCGAGGATAAACGTCTACGAGGGCGGCTAGCCCATCCCTAACGCAGACGCCTGTGCTTTCTACTGCGTCTACGCTATTACAGTTTCGGAGAAAGAGCGTGTTATCCAGCGTGATCAGTAATTTGAACAAGTCCAGCTCGTGACAGATATCGACAGCTCAATTCCACTCACAATGTTAGGGTGAACCCGTGTTATGGCTTTCAGGCAGCCTTCCAGTCCGATAACATCAGGAAGTGGTGGTGAGATTCGAACCCGGGTCTCATGGTCAGAATCCGAAAGTTCGAACCACTTGGCCACAATTACTTACTGCTATATAATACACCTATTTTCACATATTTACACATTTTTTTTTATAAATCATTTCATTCCCAGGAAGGCAATAAAGCCACTAAAACTCAAGGTGTTACTGAGTGTAAAAAAATATGAAAAAAAAAAAAAAAAAAATTATCATGGTCGTCGTCGACACCCGCTGACATCCGAATATCGGGATCATCATCATCATCATCTCTCCATGTTCCATATCTCCCCTCTGGTGAACAGTGGCGGAGATGGCTGTGAAGTCCCAGCCTACTCCTGAAGTGTCGTGAGCACGAGTCAAAAGATGAGTGTGTGTGGTGGAGGCAGCTAAGCGAGTCGGGCCCTCATGACAGTACTTCGCAGATCCTCTTCATGTTGACGGTTGGACACCAAAGTTCCGCTACCCCCTCGCATGGTCTCACGTCAGGAAGTTTGATTATTAAGGAGAGGGAACAAGAAGAGGAACAAAGAAGACAAAAAATAACGATTAGCATCCCATTAAAATTTGTGAAAATCAAATTTAGCTGGAAAGCAAGTATATTTGTTTGTTTCGCAGCATATCAACTCCTTATGGATTATTTAATGCCGAAATTTATTTTTGGGGGAGCATTAGTAATTTCATTTACAAAAATGTTAAGCAATGTCTAGTCTGGTCAGTACCTTGATGGGTGACCGCTTGTTAGCAATATGACACTGCCTAAGAATGAAGATTTGGAGTTTGTTTGTTTAGTGACATATCAAGTCCTTATGGGTCATTTAATGCTGAAATTTAATTTTCTTGGGAGCATTAGTAATTTCATTTACAAAAATGTTAAGCAATGTCTAGTCTGGTCAGTACTTTGATGGGTGACCGCTTGCTGGCAATATGACAGTGCCTAAGATGAGGATTTCGAATTTGTTTGTTTAGTGGCATATCAACTACTTATGGGTCATTTAATGCTGAAATTTAATTTTCTTGTGAGCATTAGTAATTTCCAGCCGATTCCATAGTAATAAATTTTGCGAATGAACATGCTTATAAAGATGCGTAAATTTCAGGATTGGTTATTCCTAAATTTTCGCTTGAGGATGAAACAGGGCTTGATGCTTTAATTCAATTCAATTTTAATAATTATATTGAGGTTTTTGGCTTCCGTTTTTGAAACATGAGAACTCTTATGTAGCGAAGGAATCATATTTTTTAAAAAATAATTATAATTTAAGCTCTACTTTTGTATGGAGCACTGTTTTTTTTTTGTTTTTTTTTACATAAAAACAAAAATACTAAAGAACTCCGGATTATTTAACTAACGTATTCTTTCCTATTTTTCTACATATTTTCGCACACACACACACACACACTCATATATATATATATATATATATATATATATATATATATATATATATATAGTAAATCAAGTTTTCTTCGTACTGATTTTCTTAGATGACAGGAAGACTGATATAACACAATCGGCCGATTATCATTCGACACCTTTCGGAGTTGTGGTGTAAGTTCAGATTAAATCCCGCTGATACCATTTCATAGATATTAACTAAAAACTTTCTTGCTATTCAGCTAGATTTAGCTATCACTGTAGCAATCATGACGTTGCTCCACAAACACTAGACCCCTGTTTAGATCAAATAACACAGACAAGCCCTTATAAAATGCGTATTCTTTGATTCGTTATATAATGATGTTTATTTTTATAGCTGCGTCACTAGCTACAAACGTTTTGGGAAAAAAAGAGCTTGCTTCACTTGTTTTTATCTCTGTTTCCCAGAATTCAGATTGTAAAAGAAATCTTTTAAGTAGAAGCCGTTTAGATTTTATGCATGACACATGACGCGAACTGACTCGCTATTATTTCCGAACGCTGTAGAACACACAGTCCAACACTTGTTTGTTGATATCATTTCTGTTTATGTATATTTCGACTGTTGTCTAGATGTATACACGTATAAATGCTGTTTTAATTTTAACTTATTTTCTCTTGAATAAATCTTGCATTCAAGTTAAAACCAGAAAAGGTTTCCTCTCCCAGAAAACCGTCATAAAAACGGAAATCTTTCATAAAACGCAAAAAAAAAAAAAAAAGAAAAGATTTTTAATCCAATATTGGAGCAAACAAGAGGCAAGCGTTGTTTTTACAGGCACTGCCAGAAATTCTATATTCAAAAATAGAATTCTGTCAGTAAACACTAGCATGGGGATTTTCTAAGCGTAGCTTAGATGTGGCACAAGGCCGAAAGTATGGAGACGTCAGTAGGGATCGAACGCACCACTCAGTCGTAATTGTTTGTTAAGCATAACATCACGTCGAGGTGCCCAAGTAACTCTTGATTTGAAAGACATTTTATATCAAAAACATAGTTACACATTCAATAGCCTTTTTCTGTCAGTAACGTTTGCATTAATCTCTGACCACTGACAATCCCTTTTTTCTTTGATTGAAGTGGTTTCCAATAACCAAAAAATTAGCGATGCCTTTATATTACAAGTATATTGCTCCTATTGGAGACATTTTCATATGGATATTACATATGGCGCCCAACACATGTAAACAGTAAACTGTATCCTACCGCTTTCTTAGATTACTATTGGGTTGGTGCATAATTATCAGGCGTTTTTGTCGGCGAGTTATTTGTTAATGAAATGATAATTTGTTTACTTATTTTATTAAAATTATAATTGTATTTTTAGGTTATAAAAATGAGTGTCGACACTCATACTCTCCGGAATAATCATTGAAAAATGTTATTGTTGAATTGTTATGTTTCTTTTTTCATAATAAATGCTTTTATATAAAAGAAAGTAGTTTTACATTTACATTATGCATTCAATAGCTTTGTTCTGTTAGTAACGTTTGCAATAATCTCTGACCACTGACAATCCCTTTTTTCTTTGATTGAAGTGGTTTCCAATAGCCAAATAATTAGTAATGCCTTTATATTACATTGGAGTTGTTCTTTAAGAACTTCGTTGAAGATTTTGGCATGAAGATTACATATGAAGACCAACACGTCTAAACTGTATCCAACTGCTTTTTCAGATTACAATTGGATTGGTGCATAATTATCAGGCGTTTTTTTAGGCGAGTTATTTGTTCATAAAAATTACTGTTTTCTTTACATTTTTGAATTTTTTTTTTATTTTGAGTTTATAAAAATGCGTTTCGATAATCATACGCTCCGGAATAATCATTTAAAAATATTATTGTTGAATTATTATGTTTCTTTTTTTCATAACAAATAGTGTTTAAAAACGCCTGATAATTATGCACCAACCCAATATTAATAGTTTTATTAATATCATGTTGTTTTTCTGTTTCAAATTGTAATTAATGTCACAATTAAAGAATGCTATGATCAGAAACCGGACATCGCTTGATAATTATGCATCAACCAATAATTAAAAACGAATGAAGCCTGTAGGTCTTAGAGATGACCATACTCTTTCGAACCGTTTAGACTGGCGCTACAGAATCACAAACCAGATCACTTGAAGACTTTCACCTGCCGCAACAACTAAAACGGATAGCATATGCAACTTGCAGAGATAACAATGATACAACCAATATGTTTGGTTCGACGCTTCTTTAACTAAAAGATTAGAAAGAAAATACCCCGTCAAAACTAGAAAGAGACAGATTGTTAGAAGGCTTGAGAAACCTATTTTCCCGAAAGATTCTTTTGGGGAAATGGTTTTATAAATTCCAATCGATAGAATACTAGCTATCACTGAAGATTTGTTGTCATATTGATGACGTTTCAGCCGTTGTCATTGGCTACTGCAGTGGTGAACAAACACCTGGTGAGTTGAGTTAAAGGGATACAACTGAGACGTCCGGAAGAGGCACGGCACGTGGAACTAGAACAATCTACCCCGCGCTGACGAAATAAAAGGGTTTATAAATTCGAAATTCCAATCACCCGAAGGAGGCCGGGGCGTACAACGGCCGAAACGTGGTGAATATGACAATGAAGATGAGGTCAGCACTCCGAGCAGTGTAAATAGTTACAATACTTCATCTGAAAAATATAGACAGATCCTGAAGAAGACCGGAGCGTACAACGACCGAAACGTCATGAATATGACAACAAAGATGAGGACAACAGTCTGAACAATAAATAGTTACAATACTTCATCTTAGAAATATCGACATACGTAGAAAACGTAGAAATTTCCCAAACGGTAAACGGCAAAGCCAAGCAACTATTTACATTATTTGGACTATTGTCCTCATCTTTGCCGCCATATTTATTACAACGTTTCGGCCTTTCAGTATCCGTCTATATTTCAGAGATGAGGTATTATGTACACTATTTACATTATTCAGACTATTGTCCTCATCTTTGTCGCCATATTTATTACAACGTTTCGGCCTTTCAGTATCTGTCTATATTTCTGAGATGAGGTATTATGTACACTATTTACATTATTCAGACTATTGTCCTCATCTTTGTCGCCATATTTATTACAACGTTTCGGCCGTTGTACGATCCAGCCTTCTTCATGGGGATGGAATGTCGAACCTTATTTCTCTCACTGTTCTAGTTCCATGTATAATAGATGTCAGTTATCTCCTGTTAATTCCCCTCTGAAAGTTCTCCACTGCCTTAACCTGGTATTGAACTCACACTCTTTGGGTCCTGGATCTAACTAACGCCTTTATCCACTGTGCCATATGTCGTTGAGGATATCTGTGTATGAATTTCTGGGTATTATAAACCGAATGTCTTCAGCAATATAGACAGATACTGAAAGGCCAAACAAATAGGAAACTCTCGTTAGAGACTGAAATGTTATGTAATACCAAGCCCTTTTTATGAGGATGATAGACAATCTACTAACATCTAAAAAGATGGCTGGGGTTAGCCAACGTTCAGTTTTATAGAAGAATGCTGAGAATTCCATGGACACAGCGCGTAAGCAACGAACAATACATAAGGTGGAAACAAAACGGACAAAAGAGGCAGCCATAATTTCTCGGGTATATAATGAGGAAGGCAGGCTTGGAGAATTTGGCACTTACAGGGCATATTGAAAACAAAAGGGACAAAGGAAAGAAGCAGATCACCTACCGAATGAGCTGGAGGGAATCGATGGCGGAACGGGATCGGGAGCGATGGCAAAGAGAAAAACATTACTAAGAGACATAGGAGGTCGTGGAGCGCCATGATCTATGTTCTAAAGGGAGACGATACATAGAAGATCATTTTGAATCGATGTCGGAACGGGGTTGGGAGCGATGGCAAAGAGAGAAACATGAATAAGAGACATAGGAGGTCGTGGAGCGCCATGATCTTCTATCTACTAAAGGGAGACAATACATTGATGATCATTTTGCCACAGTGAACAGTTCTTAATACAATATAGCGCAACTTGATTGGCCAACACTGCGCTTGTCGACATTTGAACCGCGTGCTTTCTCGGCTGGCTACTGTAACCAGCTGGCCCTCACCGCTTGGCTATCGCAGACAGTCGTACGCCGGGCCAAACACGTTTATTGATAATATCACTGCACATTCGGGGGCCTTAGACTAATGACCACACATTTTTAATATTCATGGAAAAAGCCTAACCCACACACGTGCTCGAGAGTGGAGCCTCGGCACACGTCCATTTCACAAGGGAGAAGTAAACTCATAATCGTGAACCATGCCCAATAAGGGTCAGTAGACATCGTGAGAAAGTAGAGAGCAAGAGAGAAAGGAGAGTAAGGAAGGGGTAAAAGGAAGAGAATGTGTTGGGAGAGCAGGCATGCATCTGATCGGTCTTGTATTAATGGTGAGAACGCAAAGGGTGTGACAGAGCGGGAAATACCGACTGGCTGGTTCGGAATAACAGAGACGTTAGTATCGAGGAGATGGGTGGTGATGGGCGCCGACCGAGGGCCGACCAGCTTCCCGGCCGAACGTTACTCGGAGTTTAATGAAATTAAGGCGAGGTTTATCAGGATGATGGAGTCGACTGGAATGGCGGGCTAACAGATAATGGAGAAAAAATAATGAGAGTGTTTTGCTGTGAGGGAGAGACGGACAGGGTCAGCGCATAGTAGATAGGGTATTGGCGGGAATGGGAGGGAAGAACGAGAGAAGGCGTTGAAATGGAAAGGTTAACGAATCTGAAGAGCGTGCCCGAAAGAGAACTGCTGATTAGGGGGAATACAGCCAAGGAATCGCCATCGAAGGAAAACTGTTTGCGGTAAAATGATAATTATCTTATAATGTCTGCATGTAGATACCTATATGGGTCATGAAGAAAAACACTGTTTTATCCCTTTACGCACACACACACACACACACACACACATATATATATATATATATATATATATATATATTAGGGTGGTGCAAAAATCATGACGTAATAATGTCTTTTTTTGACGTATTTTTTAACGTCAAAAAACGACATTCTTACGTCATTATTTTTGCACCAACCTAATATATATATATATATATATATATATATATATATATATGTGTGTGTGTGTGTAATTTTGCATAATTTTATATATCAGTCAGTCAGAGCCAGTCATGTGCCATGCGTGATACAAGCTTAGACGATAATGTGTCTTTTGATACATGACTGACGAGGCAGATTTTTTTTTTCCCGCCATTGGTTGCCATTTCTTTCCGCGGTAGACCAGTTGCCATCCAAGACGACAGAACCCGATCTATTCTGCTATTTACCCTTAGCTGGGAGAAGAAGAAGAGGATTCATACCTTTCCCAACAGTATTAACACGTAAGTGAATGTAATGGATTCGACTTGAATTCTTCAACCCGAACCGCTCCACCTTGCCTCTCTCGAATATATCATCAAACACGATTTAGAAAAATAGTATGATAAATTGAAAAAAAAAATGGTATTGTGACGCGTTTCATCCTTTAAGATTTCATCGGATTGGACGCTGTTGAAATTGCCACGTCTACACGAAACGAGAGACGCTGGTAGTTTCAAAATTTTGAAAGAATTGTTGGAATTTTTAGGTACCTTGGTGGTAGTGAGCCAGCCAAAATGAGCTGACTCATTTTATAGTTCACCAAAAGAAGGGTTAACCAATCAGAAGGCTCAAAATATTCAATGCGACGGGTATAAAGGCGGCCATGTTTTTTTCCCGAATATTCACTGCCAGCCTTTGATATCGAAGACTGAAGAATTACTGAACAGCTGCTGGTGGTATTGGCGATATAGTCAGATTCAGTAGAGTGTCTGTCTCGTGTGTGTTAATCTTTAACGTTGTTTCAGTGAACAGATTACGTACTGCGCTCTATTCTATATTCATAGACTATGGTGAACATGGTTAACAAGAATATATTTGATAGATTTTTTTTAAGGATATAATTTCACTCTAGCCAAATTCATCTTTTTCTTTTTTTTTCTCCGTCACATTTGTCCCTGACTAACCTACACTGTGATAACAGAAAATCTTCCAATAATGGTGATATATTGTAAGCGTCTTCACGTAAGAATGGTGATGAATTGTAAGAGTCTGGACGCAAATTTACTAAAGATCAAGGCACTTTCCAGACATTTTTCTCTCAGTGAATTATTTTCCCTTTTAATCGCATTTCCTATATCAAAATTGTGGTCAG
The DNA here is from genome assembly GCA_903632075.3 of Acanthosepion pharaonis. Taxonomy (NCBI): domain Eukaryota; kingdom Metazoa; phylum Mollusca; class Cephalopoda; order Sepiida; family Sepiidae; genus Acanthosepion; species Acanthosepion pharaonis. The sequence continues at coordinate 2,109,592 of CAHIKZ030001979.1, forward strand.
TTTCGTTACGAGAAACAACCACTGCGTGTTGTGTGTTGTTATTTTTTTAAATGTCCCTTTTTTCTTTGAAAAATATTCTTTCTAAAATTTTGAATCTACAAGCGTTTCTAGTTTTGTGCGCATGTGTAAACGTGTCGACATCAACAAAGTCCACTTTGATGAAATTCTTACGGATGAAACGCGTCACAAAGACATTTTATCCAATTTATCATACTTATGCAGTGGCGAACAAAAACTTTGACAGTTGAATTAAAGGGCTATAACTGAGACATCCGGGAGAGGCATGACACGTGGAACTAGAACAATCTACCCCCGGTGGACGAAATCACGGGTTCATAAATTCAAAATTCCCGCACATGTTGGTTGTGCAAATTTGTTATTCCATCTCTTCCAAATTTTGTCTCATCTGTACACAAGACTGAAGAGACAAACAGATCAGCAATCAGATCGGGCAAAAACCATCGGCAAATGTCCTCCGGTGGTGAGTGATTAGATGGCGAAAGACGCTGCAAACGCTGCAAATGATACGGATACAGGGGCAACTCTTGAAGTACCCTCTGTGCGGTACTATGAGATGCAGGACACACTTGGGCCACTTGAAGTGTACTGATACCCCGATCGTCTTCGACTACCTGTAGAATATGTTCGCAGTTAGGTGCACGGTCTACCTCGATCCATAGTTTGTGGTACGACGGATCATGTTTCACCAACGCGACGATAAACAGCAGCAAAGGTTCGATGACTTGGCTGCTTTCGGTCTGGAAACGCAAACTGATACAGCCGCGCAGCCTCGCTTGGTCGTATGCAGAAATCATATCTTCCTGCTCACGATATGAATATCCTGCCATTCTTAAACGGAACACTTATCAGTTAACTCACTACCAAACACGTTAAACGTTGGATATAGACTAGCCACAAATGTACACGATTTACAAATGTAACCTAGTCTAAATGGCAAGACAGCGCTGTAAACTTTCTTTAAACGTCATAACTCAAAAATGAAAGTTTGGTTTGGTTTGTTTTACGGCATATCAAACTCAACAGGTCATTTAATGCCAATGAGATTTTTATTGCTGGTAATAATTTTCCTCAAAAATGTATTGCAGATAATATTTTTTCCTTAAACAATGTATTGCTGGTAATATTTTTTTTCAAAAATGCAGCGCTGGTATTAAAACTACGTGCCGTGCCTCACCCGGATGTCTCAGTTATATCCCTTTAACTCAACTCTCCAGTTTTCGTGGGGGGTGGTCAACTATTTATCCATAGTTGGGACCCAATCAAATGCTACCACCCTGGGTCACTGGAAACCCTGAAATTAAGACAGAGTTACCCCAAATAACGATGTAACTATCCTCTGGGACATGCAAAATTCAAATTGAGAGGGAAATAAATGCCAACAGACCTAACAGACAAGAATTTTTGGAAGTGTATCCTTATTTACATGGCAGTACCATCTGAGAGAAAAACACCTCCATGAAAATTATCGAAAAATTGTCCAAATACAAGGACTTGGAGATCGAGATTAACAGGATGTGGGGAATGAAGATTGAGATTGTACCAATAGTAATCGGAGCAGTGGGCCTCCTGAGAAATGGAATGGACAATTGTACTGTAGGTAGCATCAACATACAAGTTACTCAGAATATTGCTCTACTAGGAACATCTCATATATTAAGAAAAGTACTATGAATTAAATGATTTTTCTTTAGGGCTTAAGGACCATGGTTTGGACCCGGATCGACAGGATACAAAGTAAGAAACGTAAAATACACAAATAATAATTCTCTAAGTGTTGTTGTAATAATAATAATAATAATAATAATAATAATAATAATAATAATAATGAGATACAAAAAATTGTTCTGACAAGTACGGCCCACACGTTATGAAGGGCTTTATCTATGCAATTTAATTCTTTTTTTTTTTTTTTTGTTTGTCAGTGGAAAGTGTCATGACGTCATTTCTAACCTTAGGTCCCTGGGCGGGAACCGGAAAGAAATATGTAAACACCAGAAATCAAAGAAAATAAAAATAATAATAATAATAATAATAATCTTGATATCTAGCGTAGGCTCGTACCTGGGAAATGGATTAAATTTTCGAAAAAAAACAAAAAAAAAACCAAAAAAAAAAAACCCGGAGAAATGAGGTGAACATGTCATTGTATAAAGAAGATTTTATTTGCAAGCATCTAAAAGTCCTCGACATCAAGGTCAGGCTATTTGATACGTTCGTTTATTGGTAATATGCTGTTTTTTTTGTTTTTTTTTTCTCAAGCTAATGCGTGCTTGCTTTGTTTGTCATCCACGAATATATCCGACTCTAACGATAGGATAATCCATTCGGCAGATTAACCTAATCTCTAGCCAGATGCTGCGCGGTATCATAATCATTGTCATCATCATCATCATCATCATCAGTCCAAACACCCGGTGGAACATTTGTGATGCAGTCTGCGTAGGAGATGTCTCCGACAATCATGATAGTTACCATAATCTTCTATTGGTTCAATTCCGGTTTTGGGTTTTGATGCTTCGTCATTATCGAGTCATTGAGCCGATTGTTTAAGATTGTAATAAAGGATTGTTTTTTTTTTCTGATCCTAAGTCACTATTCGATCTAGAAATGGACCATTCGAATTTGCACTTCAAAATGTTGAATTCTTTGACTCTCACCATATGCGTTGCGGTCTTCGTAGGGGATGCCTCGGGTGATTCTACAGCATCTTATTTCTAATTCTTGGATTCTTCGCTGTAATTCTGCTGATAATATCTAAGATTTACAGGCATAAAGGTTGAGAAGGCCAATGCACACAACAGTCTGATCTTTTTTACAAATATTGATGCAATAAAACTTAAGTAGTATTACTCATATTTTCAGTCCTGGATTTTATGAAATTTGATCATATACACACGCACATACACACACGCACACAGACACACATAGACACTTAAATTTAAAAGCTCCTACCAATCTCTCTACTTCAAAAAGATTCTTGGGTCTTATGACGTCACTATACCATTTCAAGTCTCTCTTCGTGACGCTGGTTATGAGGTCTTCCAAAGATATATATATATATATATATATATATATATATATATATATATATATAGTGGAAAAGAACAGTTTTCGTGTGACGCATCTCCAGTTCATCAAAATATTCCCTTTGTCATTCTTTATTCCCTAAATCTCTTCTTGATATATATATATATATATATATATATATATATATATATATATATATATATATATATATATATATCAGAGGAAAGAAGTGTGACATAGTAGAAAAATTTTCGTGTGACGCGTCTCAGTTCATCAAACAATTCCACTTTGTCATACTTTATTCCGCTAAAACTGTTCTTGATACGGTGTGATTGAAAAGTAACTCCCCATTTTAAAATACTTATAATGTATTTATTAACTATAATTTTTACAAGAAATGGATATGAGAAGAAATCGTCTGTCGTGAGGTTTTATTTAAATTTCGATATTGGCTCCAGATTTCGCTAACATCATCTGGAGCCGGCCAGGAATCGCGTCAATTGATTTCACCTGGAACTCTTGTGGTATAGAAGACATAACTACTTGTATTCGCCCTTAAAGTTCTTCCAAAGGTTGGTTTGGTAGACTTGTTCTTTTAGCAAAGCCCAAAGTCACAGGGTCTTAAGTCGAGACTCCAAGATGCCCACTCATACATGACGTTCTTTTTTTAATGACCCTGTATATAAATCCAGACCCTTTGAAACAAGACTGTGAGAGTTCTGGTCTCCCTTTTCCAACGAGGAGTGCGAAATCTTTAGCTGGTTGAACGAGTGGCCTCGGTGAGTACAGATTTTAAAGTAGCCTTTTGGAAGGTCCAAAACGTCTTGACAAAGATTTTTATTATCTCGCTTCTGATTGGTTAAAAAAAAAGTTTGATGAAACTACTTGACGAATTCTCTACGACTGACATAATTTTGATGAACTAGAATTGCGGATCAACTTTTGTAAATTCTTGGTATGCCCTTACCAGGATCCTCTTTTTACGCAAAACTGTTTTTAAACAGTATCTAAGTACCAGACCACATGTTATCGCAATTTCTGAAGCAAAAAACGATTACGTGATGTATAAGTGTGTAAGATTGATACTGTGGAGAAAAATGTCTTGCACGACTCAGCGAATCAACTTTCCTAGCGGCTGATCTATCTATTAAGTTATACCACCAAATGTGAGTCTGAGAGGATTCAATGAATTACTGCCAATGAGGCTAGAATCAGCCATGTTCATGTAAATTAAAAATTCTCGAAAAATGACTAAAAGATAGCAGTTGCATTTTGGTAGCGCTAGAATTTACAAGCCATCGATAAAACATTCCATATGACTAGCGTCCTGGGTATGACGATAAACTACATCCGCGTCCTGGGTAAGACGCTAAACTACATCCACGTCCTGGGTATGACGATAAACCACATCCACGTCCTGCGTAAGACGCTAAACTACATCCGCGTCCTGCGTAAGACGCTAAACTACATCCGCGTCCTGGGTATGACGATAAACTACATCCGCGTCCTGGGTATGACGGTAAACTACATCGACGTCCTGGGTAAGACGCCAAACTACATCCGCGTCCTGGGTATGACGATAAACAACATCCGTGTCCTGGGTAAGACGATAAACTATGTCCAACAGCATTGCCTCTGATTAGGAGGCTTTGAGGAGCGGGGAGCCACCTCTTAATTTCTGGTGTTCCAGGGTCCACCCTGATCCGGGGTGGTAGCACCTGTTAATCGTCTATGGCCAAATAGTTAGCCCCCAAAACTAGGGTCAAAACACTATGGAAGGGTAAAAATAGGTTTTAATACCAGAAATACTTTGTAGAAACATTATTGCCATCAAGGCATTTTTGAAAAAATTCAATATTGCCAGCAATAAATTTTTGGAAAAAAATATTGCCGCTAATACATTTTTGAAAAAAAAAAAATTACCAGTAAGAAGGATTTTGTTGACATTAAATAAACCATTCAGGTTGATATGACCTAAACAAACCAAACCAAACCAAACCAAACCAAACCAAACCAAACCATATGGCTGGTGGTCATCTTTTATAAACAATTTACATTTTTATATATTCGTATAATGTGCGTGGACCGCATCACTAATGGCGTAGTTAATGACAACACCAAATAATAAATAGGGTTACTGTACGACTTCATAACCATTGTCAAGAAGAGAAAGTTGAACAAGTCCTGAGCGCCAGCTGTCTTTCCGCTGCCTTCTTACAAGATATCACCTCAGGCAACAGAAGAAGATGCAGCCAGAGATTTGAAAAAAAAAAAAATTAAACGGGTTGACGACGTCATGGAGTGAATTGTAGCGCAAACGAGACGTAAAAAGAGAGATGATCACTTGACCATCAGCACAACGACCCTACCGTCCTGGGTATGACGATAAACTCAATCCGACAGCAAGTCATTTGATCAGAATGGTTTTGAGAAGCGTGGAACCACCTCTTTATTGCTGGTATTCCCAGCTCCACCCTGATCCGGGCTGGTAGCACCTGTCAGTGTCCCAGCTATGAGAAAATAGTTATCCCACTCAAAGGGGGTCAAAACTCTATGAAAGTCTAAAAATATTTTTTTTAACACAGGCAACACTTTTTTTTTTGTGAAATGTTTACCAGTGATATATTTTTGAAGAAAATTATTGCCAGCAATAAATTTTTGAAAAATAAAAAAAACAGCCAGCAATGCATTTTTAAACAAATATTACCAACAGTATATTTTGAGAAAAATAATATTAGCAGCAATCAAAATTTTGTCGACATTATATTTCAAATTAAAGTGTTGATATGCCCTAAAACAAAATAAACCAAAACCAAAAATACGTCAATGAAATCGGATCTACAAACTGATTTCTTACAAAGAAAATATATTCTATCCAGACGAATCTATCCTAAAAATCTTGTCATTAAATAACCCATTGAGGTGTTGATATGCCGTAAAAAACAAAATAAGCCCAAACCAAAAATACGTCAATGAAATCGGATCTACAAACTGATTTCTTTTTTAAAAAATATATTCTATCCAGACGAATCTATCCTAAAAATCTTGTCATTAAATAACCCATTGAGGTGTTGATATGCCGTAAAACAAAATAAGCCCAAACCAAAAATACGTCAATGAAATCGGATCTACAAACTGATTTCTTACAAAGAAAATATATTCTATCCAGACGAATCTATCCTAAAAATCTTGTCATTAAATAACCCATTGAGGTGTTGATATACCGTAAAACAAAATAAGCCCAAACCAAAAATACGTCAATGAAATCGGATCTACAAACTGATTTCTTACAAAGAAAATATATTCTATCCAGACGAATCTATCCTAAAATCTTGTCATTAAATAACCCATTGAGGTGTTGATATGCCGTAAAACAAAATAAGCCCAAACCAAAAATACGTCAATGAAATCGGATCTACAAACTGATTTCTTACAAAGAAAATATATTCTATCCAGACGAATCTATCCTAAAAATCTTGTCATTAAATAACCCATTGAGGTGTTGATATGCCGTAAAACAAAATAAGCCCAAACCAAAAATACGTCAATGAAATCGGATCTACAAACTGATTTCTTACAAAGAAAATATATTCTATCCAGACGAATCTATCCTAAAAATCTTGTCATTAAATAACCCATTGAGGTGTTGATATACCGTAAAAAACAAAATAAGCCCAAACCAAAAATACGTCAATGAAATCGGATCTACAAACTGATTTCTTACAAAGAAAATATATTCTATCCAGACGAATCTATCCTAAAAATCTTGTCATTAAATAACCCATTGAGGTGTTGATATGCCGTAAAACAAAATAAGCCCAAACCAAAAATACGTCAATGAAATCGGATCTACAAACTGATTTCTTACAAAGAAAATATATTCTATCCAGACGAATCTATCCTAAAATCTTGTCATTAAATAACCCATTGAGGTGTTGATATGCCGTAAAACAAAATAAGCCCAAACCAAAAAATACGTCAATGAAATCGGATCTACAAACTGATTTCTTACAAAGAAAATATATTCTATCCAGACGAATCTATCCTAAAAATCTTGTCATTAAATAACCCATTGAGGTGTTGATATACCGTAAAACAAAATAAGCCCAAATCAAAAATACGTCAATGAAACCGGATCCACAAATTGATTTCTTACAAAGAAAAGATGTTCTATTTATACGGGCCTATCCTAAAACTCTTGTCGGCATTAAATAACCCATTGAGGTGTTGATATGCCGTAAAACAAAATAAGCCCAAATCTAAAATACGTCAATGAAACCGGATCCACAAATTGATTTCTTACAAAGAAAATATTTTCTATTTATACGGGCCTATCCTAAAACTCTTGTCGGCATTAAATAACCCACTGAGGTGTTGATATACCCTAAAACAAAATAAACCAAAGCCAAAAATACGTCAATGTAACCTGATGTACAGACTGATTTCTTATACATATTCTATTCATACAAATCTATCCTAAATATCTTGTCGGCATTAAATAACCCATAGAAGTGTTGATATGCCGTAAAACAAAACAAAGCAAAACAAGCAACGACCCCACAAATATACACAGTCATTATTGTTATTGTTGATGATGATGATGATGATGATGATGATGATGGATTTTGTAAATTTTTAAAATGAATTATAAACTTTTGCTTCATAATCGGCAATTTTTGAGAAGTCGAAATACACTTTACGGTTTTGTTCACCCCCTTTCTTTTTTAACTGCTTACCCAGACGAAGGAAAAGAAATACACCGAAGTTATCCTATCGCATATGCAATTATCCAAGCCACTCAGGACAAAATGAAAGAAGAATAGTGGGATAAATGAAACCTTGGCGAAAAACCGGACTGACAGTCTCCAGCGTCTCCTAATAAGTGTTTCTGAAGCCCATGGCCTATATTCAAGGAACAGAAGAGACGTTGGTGCTAATGAGTATTTTAGATTGCATTAGCGTGCAACGAAGGCGAGGTGAGAGACCTCGAAGCTCTCTAGAGACACAGAAGAAAATGGCGCCCAGTTAGAGCACGCTGGATAGATATGGTAACGAGGAATTGGCGGTTTTAAGCAACACGAAAATGAGGTTTGGCGTCAGATATTTTAAAAGAGGCAGGTCGACAGAAAGGCGGGCAAAGCTTCAGGGTTGGATTATAGCTTTTAGCCACTAAAATAGTCAAGATATTTCATACCAATCCCGGCCGCGCCATATTAAAGAGGCTTATAATGTTTTACTAACGTTTTGTACAAGTTAAATAATCATTTTGTTTATTTAGTTTATAAATTCGAAAAGGTACTTTTCTCCCAATTAACTCAAACTTAATAGATAAATATGTTATATAACAAAATTTCTTAAGCGTCAGATAAATGAAAGACGCAAGTTCGATCCCCACCGGAGGATATCTTTCATTTACTCAGATTTCTAAAAGGTGAAGTCCAATAGACTTATTACACAGTGTTAAATAAATAAACGTGGCGTCTATTTCAGACAAGAAGTGTCCACTATAATAACTTATGTATGGATAAAAATTTGAGGAATTAAAAATAAATTTTGGTCTTGAAAACGACTTCGAATCTGTGATTGACTGGGCAGGAAATGGCTTGTAAACTTTAATGCCTCCAAAATGAAACTACTCTTTCATCCACCATAGAGAACCCTCACTGCCTCCTATCAACATGGCTGATGTTCAACATCGTGTGTGTGTGTGTGTGTGTGTGTGTGTGTGTTTATGTGTGTGTGGTTTTTGTGTGTGAACTAATTTTTGATACTCGAAGCGACAACTCCGAGAGAATCAAAACCTGCGTGTATATTTATATATTTCCAAAACACAGGAATAGAAAATTTCTAATAGTATATATATATATAAATTCGCTTTGAAGATGAAATAGAACTAATGCTTTTAATTTATTTCAAAAAAAACACAGGGGTTTTAGCTTCTATTTTTGAAACATGGTTGGAACTGTGTAGAAAAAATAACCATATTTTAAATATATTTATAATATATATATATATATATATATATATATATATATATTTGTTATATTCATAGAGGAATAATGTTTAATAGCGAGAATCAAGCGTTTAGAGATATATAATATAAATAGTAAAAATCAATATTACATTGTGACATTCAGTTTCACGCTGTAATACAAATATATATATATATATAAAAAAATATAGTCTTAAGGTGTGCTATATTTATAGGATAAAGTGCTCAATATCAGAGATAGAGCGTGTGTAAATATAAAAGTGAACATAGAAGTCAACACTTAGGCGACAGTCTGTTTCATGCTATATGCAATCGTCAGGCCACGATTGCATATAGCATGAAACAGACTGTCGCCTCTAAGTGTTGACTTCTATATTCATATATATATATATATATATATATATATATTATATATTATTATTATTATTAAATAAAGAATGTCAAACACTTAAAATCCCATAGTAATAATTTTTATTTCAAGAGAGCTCTAAAAAAGCAGGTCTCAATCAGGTGATTTGTTTGTAGGTCTCGAAAATTGTGCATTTGAGTGATCAACTAATGGTATTATTAATGATAATGAAACATGTTTTCCTTTTGTCTTTATATATATATCTATATATATACATCTCTCTCTCTCTCTCTCTCTCTCTATATATATATATATATATATATATATATAGTGTGTGTATAATAATGATACAATATGGTAATCCGTATGAAATTTCCAGAAGGATATTGCTTAGCGACAGCTCTATTTAAAAAGACAGAGAAAAATGTATTGTTAATTAAAGAATATCAAACACTTAAAATCCCATAGGTAACAATTTTTATTTCATGAGAGCTCTAAAAAAGCAGTTCTCAATCTTCAAACAAATCGCCTGATTGAGAGCTGCTTTTTTAGAGCTCTCATGAAATAAAATTGTTACCTATGGGATTTTAAGTGTTTGATATTCTTTAATTAATAATAAATTTTGCTCTTTTTTTGACATAGCGCTCTCCTTGGATCTTGTTGTGAGACCGTAACATACCTACAACATGGACTCTTCCAGGACTATATGCGATATAATACTCTGAGAGAGAGAGAGTATTCTAATACCGTAGTATCAGCCGCGTACGACTACCAACATTGGACACTAGCACATAGTAAGCTCCGCTTACACTTACACTATCTTTGTAACCTTTTTGTTTAATACAGTGTAACCCGGATATAAGAGACCCGGATATAAGAGAAACCCGGATATAAGAGAGATTTTCTCTGGTCCCAAATTAGAGCCTGTGTTAATGTAAACAAAATAGACCAAACCCGGATATAAAAGAAACCCGGATATAAGAGAGATTTTCTCTGGTCCCAAATTAGAGCCTGTGTTAATGTAAACAAAATAGACCAAACCCGGATATAAGAGAGATTTTCTCTGGTCCCAAATTAGAGCCTGTGTTAATGTAAACAAAATAGACCAAACCAAACCCGGATATAAGAGAGATTTTCTCTGGTCCCAAATTAGAGCCTGTGTTAATGTAAACAAAATAGACCAAACCCGGATATAAAAGAAACCCGGATATAAGAGAGATTTTCTCTGGTCCCAAATTAGAGCCTGTGTTAATGTAAACAAAATAGACCAAACCCGGATATAAAAGAAACCCGGATATAAGAGACTTCTTCTCCGGTCCCGACAACTCTCTTACATCCGGGTTACACTGTATATCTTTCTGACCTCTAATCCCGTGTTCCGTGTTTTCCTTCTGTGGTGCCGACTTTGGGCCCACATCAGATCTTTATCCTCCTAGAAGTCCATACGGATTACATAATTTGTATCATTATTAAATGAAATAATAATAAAAAAAAACGAAAGAATATTAATCTACAACCCAGTGTGTCAGAAGATTTTAATTTTTTAATATTTTTTTATTGTTCAATATACATATATATATATATATATATATATATATATATATAGAGAGAGAGAGAGAGAGAGAGAGAGAGAGAGAGAGAGACCGCCCCTTAAAATGTATATAAACTTCAGGAAAGAAAAGAACTGTCTTTTATAGTTTTATCAAATTACGATAACACTGTTTACAATGGCTAACCCTACAGAATGATTTTTATCGCAGAAAACCGACTACATTGACGGTCCTTAGGCAAGACATTTAAAATGCCTCTCCCGATGGACACTTTGAACAATTTTGCCCACTCAGTAGTTCGTTGTACTAATAAATATCTAGAAGGCATAAGGCCACCGATTTGAGCATCTCTTATGATTGTAGAAACCAAAGTTAACTTGCATTAATCTCGTGATACTTAAAGTCATTCAGACATAAATTTATTATTAGAATATCTATAAAAAGTTTTTCTCTTTCTCTTTCCTGATAGGTGTGTATATTGTTTTGGCAGGCTCTTTATATATAACAATATATTATGTCGATTAATTTTATTGAGCGACTTTTCCAGATTAAGAATAGTCCTTCTCAGACAAGGATGACTTTCCTCCAGAAATTGTCGAAAGTTCATTTTGGAAGAAATATGGCCCACGCTTTCAACTTTCCACTTAGCCTGATGATGACTTAAGAAAGTCGAAACCTCAGACAAGTTAACACTGACTTTTTTTCTGTATACAGTGCGCAAAGTCTTTTCAGAGAGAACAATATACAGTGTAAATATTACATCTCTCGTAAGATTCAAAAACGTAAAATTAATGGCGACAATTTACCCATCGCACCAAATATATATATATATATATATATATATATATATATATATATATATATATATATATATATATACAGCGTCATAAAAAAATGCATTCAAACTCAGGAAGGAAAAACCTTGTCTTTCGGTGTTTACTCTAGTACAATATTTTCTGGAGAGATGCCATTGCCTTTATGGACGTTACTCAACAAAGGCAACTTGTATTAATCTTGTGATCTCTGAATAAATTTAGTATTACAATATCTATACAAGTTTTTCCTTTTCTGACATGATTATACATTACTTGGGCGTGTGTGTGTGTGTGTATGTGGAACGATGCTTAATTTTCAACGAGAACCACATACAATGTAAATATCACATTTTTAGTACAATTCAAAAAGTAATATTAAAGAAACGCTCCTGGGAAGTGTTTTGACGGAGAACGGTAAGTGCTACACTGAGATCCGAAGACGTATTGTGATGGCCAAGGACGCATTCCTAAAACTGGGCAGAGTATTGCGAGACAGGAGGATTTCTTTGGTAACAAAGAAAATAATACTGAACTGTTACGTGACATCTGTCCTTCTTTACGGCAGCCAATGCTAGACGACTTCCTCAAAGATGAAGAAGAGACTCGAGGCGACAGGTTCTACATAAAGATGCTGAGGATATCATGGACCTATCGTGTGAGTTTAAATATCTGGGAAGCGTCTTGACAGGGGACGGTAAGTGCGAAACTCAGAACCGTAGGCGTATTGGGATGGCCTAGGAAACATTCTAAAAGTCGGGAAGAGTACTGCGAGACTGGAGAATTTCTTTGGTAACGAAGAAAATAATACTGCGCTGTTACGTGACATTTGTCCTTCTTTACGGCAGCGAATGTTGGACGTTTTCCTCAAAGATGAAGAAGAGACTTGAGGCGACAGAGATGTGGTTCTACAGAAGGATGCTGAGGATATCATGGACCTAGCGTGTGAGCAACGATGAGGACTTAGAGAGGATGCAAACAAGGAGGAATCTTGTACTTAACATCAGTAATAGGCAGCTGAAGTTCCTGGGTCACAATGAGGAAGGAGGGCCAAGAGAATCTGATACTCACGGGTCCAATAGACGGAAAGAGAGACAAGAGAAAGCAATGCATGACATACCTAGCGACTTTAAGCAAATGGATGACAGAACGTGGTCTGAGGATGTAGCAGAAGGAAGAAACTTGGGAGCTGCAAGGAATAGAGGAAGAGGTGGAGAGCCATGATCGCCTGCGTCTTGAAGGAGCGTTAAAAAAGCCTTACTCTCTCGGGGTATACATAATTCTGTGAATGGAGGTCGGAATGTAGTGCGAGAGTAAAGGGGGAAAACTACCAAGGGTTAGGAAATTGTGATCGACATTAAAAAATTTTGTAATGTCAACGAATACTCGTTGTCACATTCGCAATTCTCGTTGTAGTAGAGACTTTGTAATCGCAGATACAGCTATAATAACTCTTGATTTTCGCTTAATTTCAATGGCAGAATATTGATTTTCTTCTGCATCGTGGACATTTGGTACCTCTTGCGAATTAGACGAAGCAAGAACTAATTCCACAGGGAAATATAGACAGATAGGGCCGTCACTGATTATAAGGTGCAGAAATGCAATTTGCAGGTCGGCAACACTAGAATCAAGCAAACGCGGAAGGTTAAATATCTGGGTAGCGTCTTGACAGAGGACAGTTAGTGCCACATTGAGATCCGTAGACGTATTGGGATGGCCAAGAACACATTCCAAAAGCTGGGCAGAGTACTGCAAGACAGGAGGATTTCTTTGGTAGCAATGAAAAGAATACTGAACTGTTACAAACTGCGGAAAAAAAACATCTGCCTCATCAGTCATGTATCGAAGGATACATTATCGCCAAAGCGTGTATCACGCATGGCACATAACTGACTACGAGACATCTGTCCTTTTTTTACGGCAGCAAATATTAGACGATTTCCTCAAAGATGAAGAAGAGACTCGAGACGTTGTACAGAACAATGCTAAGGATATCATGGACCGAGCGTGTGAGCAACGATGAGGTCTTAGAGAGGATGCAAACAAAAAGGAGATTTATACTTAATATCAGGAAGAGGCAGCTGAAGTTCCTGGGACACATAAAGTGGAAGGAGGGCCAGGAGAATCTGATACTCACGGATCGAATAGAGGGAAAGAGAGACAAGGGAAAACAACACGTGACATACTTGACGGACTTAATCAAGTGAATGATAGAACGTGGTCTTGGGGAGGAAGCAGAGGGAAGTAACTTGTTGAGAGCTGCAAGAGATAGGAGGAGGTGGAGAGCCATGATCGCCTACGTCCTGAAAGGACATGGCACATAAAGAGATAAAGAAAAGAATAGTGAAATGTTATGTGATATCTGTCCTTCTTTACGGCAGCGAATGTTGGACGATTTCCTCAAAGATGAAAAATACTTTTTTTCAGCCGCCTTCAGATAACTCTCGCACTTGGTCGATAATACTCGCTCAAATAGTAACCACAAAATAGTGATCAGTAGAGCGAAATAGTATAGTGAATAGAGTAAATAAACAGTATCGGCTAGAAATGTAGATCTGAATAGTATAGAGGATAGAGTAGAAATAACGATCCGTACAGTTTAGAGGATAAAATAGAAATGACGATCCAAATAGTAATTGTTGTGGGTCTCTCCCTTATTTTTACATAAGATGGACTCGTCCAAAGTATACTTATACTGACAGACAGAATACCTGCGGTTAAGATACGTTGAGATACAGTCTCGACGTCTGTCGGACTCTCTGCTTTGCCAGAGAGGAACCCGGACGAAGCTTTGCCGAAGGGGAAGGTTTCGTGCGGGAAGGTAGATAGGCCCTGAACCCGTCTAGGCGGATTCAAAGGGTATATTTTTGGCTGAGCCTACGGGCTCGGAGAAACCCACTTTAAACTCGGCCTTGTGCCACATATATTACTCTTGCGTGGGATATTAAATACCGAGATACGTTGAGATACGTGGAGATACGTGGAGACAGGTTGAAAGATACGGATACAGGCACAGGGTATTCTCAGAGAGTTATACAAGAGTCCAGAGAGAGAGAGAGAGAGAGAGAGAGAGAGAGAGATGATTACTTACAGAGACTTGTACATATACTTTCTACTAACCCGTATTCCTGAACTACTAATTTTAACTTCAAGTCTGTATTCTTACGTTTAATACATTTATTTTTCTATCTCAATTACTGGCGTTGTTTATTTATTTGTGCAGGATTAACATTCACGGAATCCACAACAGTAATAGAGAATAGAATAGAAATAATGATCAATCTAGACGTCACGCGTATATATGCGTTTTCTCTATGGTGACGTGGCTTACTTAATTCAATAATGGGGTCGCCTGTGTTTGCTCACTGGCTAAATTCAAATTAAAGTTTCGACAGCGACACTTTATTCCTATATAACAAAAAAAAAAGGCAAAAAAATGTTTGTTGTTCACTGTAACGAAACTGACCACAATTTCGAAATAGGGTTAGCTACTTTGAATAAAAGAGAAAATAATCCACTAAAAAGTCACGGTAAATTTGCGACCAGACTCTTACAACATATATATAGGCTCCTGAAAAATTAATTTCAGTTGAGCTCTCTGGGGAAGACGTGTGGGTTTGTAAACAGTGACTACTATGGCTGATATAGCGAGACTCTTCGGCAAAAGCGAATTGAGTCACTGTCGGTCACTGTGTATGTTTATCTAAAAATAAATACGCTAAAATTCACCTTCATCCCTGCCGTGCGCCGACGGCTTAGGGGTAGAATCTCCGACTGACACCAATTCAGCTAGAGGCAACTGGATGTCTAGCCACACTGAAGAGCTGCGAAACAGTCTATTTGTGTATGACTTTATATATACATACATACATACATATATATATATATATATATATATATATATATATATATATATATATATATATGTAACTATACTCGTCTCCAAAACCTTTTCGATTTTTGATTTGCCAATAATCAAATCAATCTCTAAGGTTCAAAAAAAATGGTTTTAAAAAAAGAAATAGTCAGGAACATGAAAGTCTGTTGAAAAAATCGCATCGATATAGGTTTAAAGCCCAAAGAAAAAACCCAGATACGAGTAAACAACTAACTGAAAAGAGCTCAATACAACCGTAGAGCAGACCTAGATAAACATAGTGAGCCAGACAAACCTACCCAGGTTTCACCTAAGCAGGTCGTCAGGGATATATATATATATATATATATATATATATATATATATATATATAATTCACCGCAGGCAAGGCAGCGAATCTACTGGCACGCAGGCGGTTACGGGAGTCAAAACGAGAGCAATGACTGAGTATGATGAAAGGACAAAAGATGAACGGGATTCAAATAGAAATATTACGTTTGACATTGCATTTAAATTTTTGAAGATTGTAGTTCTCATGGCATCAAGGAAACGGAAGTGAGTTCCATAGGCGGAAGGTCGTGAAAGAAAGTATAAGAGGCGGATGCATTTAGTTACTTCAACCGTAAACGAGTGGAATCTAGATGCCAATCTAGTGGCTCACTTGAATTCATGCAATCGGGACATCAGTAAAAAACGCTAGTCAGAGTATTTTTTAAGCACTTCACCCCAAGCAAGGCGAGAGTGCTACTAGCACTCAAGGGTTTACAGAGAGTGAGAGTAAGATTAAAGAATGGTGTTCGAGGATAGGATAAAGAGAAGGACGGGGATCAAGATTAATGCATCAGAAGATGTCGATTGACATTACATTTGAATATTTGAAGATTAGAGCTATCAGGGAAGCAAATAGGAGGAAGCGTGTTCCACTGTCAAGGAGTGCGAGATAAAAAAAAACTGTTGAGTAGTAGTGACGGCTCTCTTTCTTTCTTTCTTTCTTTCTTTCTTTATTTTTCCTTCTGTCTTTCTTTCTTTCTGTCTGCCTTTCTTTCTTTTTCTTTCTATCTTGTATTCTTGCTTCCTTTCTCTCTTTCTATCTTTCTATCTTACTTTATTTTTCTTTCGACACTGAATAGGGTGGGACTGAGAAAAGACAGATAGAAGCCACAGCACATCTGCGAGAAAGTTACTGTAGACGAGATGCCAGAACTGGACCTATCACATTGCATATCCGTCTCTGGATTTTTTCGTAGCTGTCATGAAAATATTTGTAGAAAAGACAGGAAATATATATGTATATATATATATATATGTGTGTGTGTGTGTGTGTGTGTGTGTGTGTGTGTGTGTAAAATATAAAATCCAAAATTTGAAAAAATAATCAGTTTGTCTGACGATCGCAAATAGCGTGAAACCCAGGGTCACAAACTCACATCAAAAACTTAATATATATATATATATATATATATATATATATATATATATATATGTGTGTGTGTGTGTGTGTGTGTGTGTGTGTGTTTATTACAAACATCTGACAACTACTCGAATTTAGATTAATTTCCCGGAAAGAAAATAAGTCACAAAGCGAAAATAAATCCATCCAAGGAAAGCTTTTTTTTTCTTCTTTCTCGGCCACGTCCACCAATTAATTTTCTAGCCAGTCTATCCTGAAATCTAATTTTAAATTAGGATGTGGAAAAATAAAATTAGCCAAAGGATAATATCCAGGGTGCCATCGTCTCTTTTAATCACGTCCATTCGATGCGTACTTTAGAGTATAGCGCTTCAAAAGCAAATGACGAGTCAGTTTATCAAGTCTCCCAAAAAGATCGACTTCACTAATGGCGTTTTAGAATGAGAAGGATAAAGAACATGGCGCTTCGCATGGAATAAAATGGTGTCTTAGAGATAAAAAGAAATAGAGAAATACGGAGAATCGTTATAGGAGGGGAGAAATGAAAAAGAAGAGGAGAAAAAAATGCACGAAAGAGAAACATTATGAAAAGAAAGAAAGAAAGAAAGAAAGAAAGAAAGAAAGAAAGAAAGAAAGTAAGATAGAAAGAGGAAGAAAGTAAGATAGAAAGAAAGAAAGATAGAAAGGGGGAAATAAAGAAAGAAAGAAAGAAAGAAAGAGAGAAAGAAAGAAATGTAGAAATAAAAAGAAAGATAGAAAGAAAGAATGAAAGCGAGATAGAAAGAAAAATAAAGTAAGATCGAAAGATAGAAAGAGAGAAAGAATGAAATATAGAAAGAAAAAGAAAGAAAGAGAGACATAAAGACAGAAAGAAAAAGAAAATAAGAAAGAAAGAAAAAACAAAGAAATAAATAAAGAAAAAAGAGAGAAAGAAAGAGAATAAGGAAGAAAGATAGAACGAAAAAGAAAGAAAGAAAGAAAGAAAGAAAGACAGAAAGAAATATAGTAATAAATAAAGTAAGATAGAAAGAGAAATATAATGAAAGAAAGAAATAGAAAAAGAAAAAGAAAGAAAAAGAAAAGTAAGCAGAAATGACAATATTAAAATGAAAGAAAATTATTGGAGAAAAAAGTGCAAAGGAAAATAAAAAATTGAATAAATTGACTAAGCGAAAAAATGCATTATGAAGAAAGAAAATCTTTAGAAAAAGAATAATGGAAACGAAAAATAAAGGAGTAAAGAACAGAAGGAAAATACTGCAAAGAAAACGAAAAGAAAAGCCGAAAAATTGATAGGGTAAAGAGAGAAGAAAAAGAAAAGAACGAATAGACATTGAAAAGAAATAAGGTGGGAAGGGAGAGAGGGAAAGAAAGACAGAAAACAAGAAAGAAAGACAGTTAAAAAAAAGAATATTTTTAATAAAAAGAAAGGCGCGAATAAACATTGAAAAAAAGAATAAAGAGAAAAAGAGTGAGAAAAAGAAAGCTAAAAAGAAAGAAAAAAATTGGTAGTGAGAAGAAAAAAGAAAGAAGAAAAAGAAAGGAACTATTAAACATGGAAAAGAAAGAAAACAAAAAAGAATAACGAAAAAAAGAAATAATATTCTGATAGAAAAAAAAGAGAAAAAATACAGGAACAAATAAACATTGAAAAAAGAAAGAAAGAAAGAAAGAACACGGGAAAGAAAGAGAAAAAAATAGGGAAAAGTGATAGGAAAAAATAGAGAATAAAAAAGAACGAATAAACATTGTAAAGAAAGAAAACAAGAAAGAAAAAAAAACAGAAGGAAAGAAAGACTATTGTTACAGAAGAAAGAGAAAAAAAGGAAGGGAATATAAGCAGTGAACACAAAGAAAAAAAGAGAGAAAAAAAGAAATCAAAAAATTAATGAAGAAGCACAAAAGGAACTAATAAACAATGGAGAGAAAGAGAAAATAAGAAAAGAAAAATGAAAGAAAAATAGTAAGAAATGAAAATGCTTATTAAGAAATTAAGAAAGAAACAAATTGAAACGTTTATCTTTTTATTATTCTTGGTTTAGCTAATTCTCTTACTTTCAATCATTTTCCCCTTTTCATTCATTCATACATTATTCGTTTTGTCTGTCTTTCGTCTTTATTTCTCTATTATTTTTGTTGCAGACGACATGTTTGGAACGACATTATCTCGCCTGCCCCATTTGCTCGTGTCGTCTGATCTCCAACCAACTTCCCGCCTTTCCCACACCGATTGCTATAACTCTTAGCGTCCTTATCCATCCTTCTCGCGTCTGTTTCTCTTAACGACAAGCATTTTATTGTATTACAAGCTCGACCTGCTTACCCATCCAAAATTGACTCATTGCTGCAAATAGACTCATCTCTTTCTCTGTCTTTGGGTTTTCATTCATTTATTTATTCGCCTGCTCTTTTATTTTACATCCCAAATTACTGTGCTCGGAATATATCAGCATTTTTCTGTTTACTTTCTTAATTTCTTCCTTCAGTTAACCGATTTGTCATTCGTTTTTTGTACAGGACAGTTGGTTGGTTGATTTTGTTTAGCGGCATATCATCATCTCTATGGGTTATTTAATACCTAAATCTACAGTATTTTCAGGCTTACAAGCCTCGTCATCTTGGAAGACGCACCTTAATATTGGAAAGAAATTTCTAAGAAAACAAAAAGTCATTCTCATACAACAATACATTCTCCATGCGCCCCTTACATACTGGCGTCACGTATTGTTTACATTAATCACTTTGTATAGCAATGACATACTAGTCAAGAGCAGAAAGGCTCCCGCCGCTGATAGTAAACAGAGCGTGTTTAAGTTTGTGGCTCGGCTTCAGGAAGGTTTATAGGCTTGGAAACACTTGTAATAGCTAAGTACTGGGGTTACGTCATATAAAAAGCTGAGTTAGATATATAGCTAATATTACAGTGTAATGACTCAACATACAAATCCACGTCCCTATCAGTCAAGCCAATTAGGTGACCGTCCAAGCTAATTTAAGCCTGGACGTTGCCTTAGATTCGTCTTGGAAGAGACATACGTATTTTCAGGGTATTTGTTTAAGAGAATAGTGCGTCATGTATGCCGGAAAAAATGGTAAATATTTTGAACACAATTTTATGGCTTCAACTGAATATATTTTTAAAAGCAATTGCATGCCTTCAATTACAGATAAAATGTATTCTTGGCCATTTTGCTATAAAATGTATTGTCGGTGACTCTATTATAAATATTTATGCTTGTTGTATCTTAATATAAAATATATTTACGGTCATTTTGCTTTAGTCATATTTTCCTTGTGTCCAGGGAAATTTTCCTATTTAACAAACACTGTTAAATGCGAACCTATTTCTGCAACTAACAGAATATGC
>CAHIKZ030001979.1:2135000-2145000 GCA_903632075.3 Acanthosepion pharaonis
AAAATCATACAGGGCTAACATAAAACTGACAACTGGTCACGAAAAGAACCGGCAAACAGTGGTTAACTGGGGCAAGGAATGGCTTGTAAATTTCTAACGCCTCAAAAATAAAACTGCTTTCATTTAATCATCACAGAGGACATTTACTGCATTCAGTGCATTGAATACCGCTGCTATATATGGTATTGTTCTCTTGCTATATATTTTGTGATTCTTGAGAAAATTCAAAGAAGGGTTTGTTATGTAATCGATCCTGTGTTATAGACTACTGAATGCTTTGAAATTTATTTTTATTTTTCTTCTTGATTATGTTTTGTCTCTTATGAGCATGGATAATGACTCTTCACAACTTCCTATTTTAGCAATGTGCCTTTTTTTAGATATTCGATCCTCATTGGGTATCCTCTAGTTAAGACTACCAAGGGACGCTCTAACTTACATCGCTTGATCTCGTTTTCTGCTAGTTTTAGAACTGTTTCTCGATTTTTAATTTAACTGATTTTTAATTGATTTTTAATTTAATTGATATTTTTTAGAATTATTTCTCGATTTTTAATTTAATTGATTTTTAATTTAATTGATATTTTTTAGTATTGTTTCTTGATTTTTAATTTAATTGATTTTTAATTTAATTGATATTTTTTAGAATTGTTTCTCGATTTTTAATTTAATTGATTTTTAATTTAATTGATATTTTTTAGAATTGTTTCTAGATTTTTAATTTAATTGATTTTTAATTTAATTGATATTTTTAGAATTGTTTGTCGATTTTTAATTTAATTGATTTTTAATTTAATTGATTTTTTAGAATTTTTTCTTGATTTTTAATTTAGATAATTTTAATTGATTTTTAATTTAATTGATATTTTTAGAATTGTTTCTCGCTTTTAAATTTAATAGATTTTTAATTTAATTGATATTTTTTAGAATTGTTTCTTGATTTTTAATTAAATTGATTGTTAATTTAATTGATTTTTTAGAATTGTTTCTTGATTTTTAATTTAATTAAATTTTAATTGATTTTTAATTTAATTGATATTTTTAGAATTGTTTCTCGCTTTTAAATTTAATAATTTTTAATTGATTTTTAATTTAATTGATATTTTTTAGAATTGTTTCTTGAGTTTGAATTAAATTGATTTTTAATTTATTTGATTTTTTTAGAATTGCTTCTTGATTTTTAATTTATTTGATATTTTTTAGAATTGTTTCTCGATTTTTAGCCTTTTTGATATGGTGTAGAATGTTATAAATATTCCATTTCTCATTTGCAACAAGCGTCCAAAATGGAATTGCTCGATGGACCACTAAAATATTATCGTGGATCCCTAGCGACTATATGGTTGTGGGCACCAGAAGGAATAATAGTAGGCCGGGTTCAAATACCAGTCTAGTCTGTTGCGTTCATTTTCGCACTAATGTCCTTAGCAAAGATATGAAGCCATATCTTCTTCTATATATGAGGAAAATAACAGGGTAGTTCGGGCTTTATAGCTCTGGGTGGCAACCAGTTTGGAGAACGCATCGGAAAACATTTTCATTGTCTTTCCCAATTCAAACATAATAAAGAAATAATTGAGGAGCCTGGTATGATATTAAAAAAAAATACCCCCGCTTTTGACGGCCATTGTTTAGCTTTGTCTCTTTCGGAAGTTACGGCAATATCAGTTTGAAACACTGGTTCCAGTACGGTAACTGAAGTTAAGCAACGTCGAGCCTTGTCAGTACCTAGATGTGGTACCGCTTGGGAATATAATATGCTCCATCCTTAAATGTGCGGGCGGTGTAGTGGGTATTTGTTCAGAATTGTTAATCTGAGCGCCAAGTTCTAATTCCAGTTGGGTTCGTTATTTTTCCTTACGTGCAAAAACTCATTGGAAACGTATTAATCCACCAGATAAAGGTTAATTAGTAAGACTTGTATACTTGGATTATTATTATCATGAAAAGTATCTCCCTATCTGAAAATATTTTCTGGATTCAAATAATCAGAATATTGTTGATAAGCCGCAGAAAACGAATAAATCAAAATCAAAAATCATTTTCGACGATTCCTTTTTATTATTTTTTTTAATTCTTTTTTTTTTTTAAATTCTCTCTCTTTCTGCACGTATTCAACTTTATTTTCATCTCCCAATTTTTTCCTTCCTTATTTTTTTTTCGCAATCGATGGTGCCCCTAACAATTAGAGTCATCAGCTTCAACATCTTTCGTTGTGTTTTTTTTTTAATCTTTATTTGATTCCTCGTTTTTTTCTAGTCTCTTTCATTTTTCTTCTTCTTCCTACTCATAACCACTCTCCACCATATAAATAAAAAAAAAATCATTACAACACTTCAAACTCCCTCTTGATTTCACATTTGGCTGGGAGACAAGAAGACGTCTTCAGAACGAACCTGCGCCAGATCCGTGCGCATTTCGCAATGCAAACGAGGACGTCATTGCTCATGCTGGAAATCGAAGAGGAATAGACTACAGCAAACGCCTACCAAGAATCTAAATTGGCGCTCTTCACAGTAGAAGGTCAAATTCTATGAGCAAATGGGACGGACATTGTCTTCATTTCTTATCAAATCATTTCTTTTTTGGTTGTTTTTTCTTTTCTCTATTGAGTCGGCATGTTCCAACTTTTCTGTTCGCTAAAAAATTATCAAGCTACCAAAGAAACCCCTTCCCGTTTATTTGTTTTTTTTTTTACAGTGAGGTTTGCTCTGTACAAACCCCGGTGGGCACTGGAAGTAGACGGTTAAGTTAGCTCGCAGTTCGTACAGATAGGGGGTGGAAATAACGGTTAACTCTAGACTTGAGCATGTTAAAAATTGTAGCGATCCAGGAAACATCTTCTTGGGAGTTAGTTCCACAGAGCAGTGTTTCCTGGGAAGATTTCGAATTTCCTGACAAAACCCAAAGACAGATATCCAACGTGATCGGTCCTGACTTGTGGTCTCGACTCCAGGCACTCTCTCACCGATGAAATGTGGCTTCTGTCTTTTTTATATATATAAATATTTCCATGGCTTCTACTCTGACGAGCTATTTTCACTGGTTCCTCAACCACATGAATTTAAGCGTGCTACTAGGCTAGCATCTCGGTTCCAACCTTTTACTGTCGAAACAGTTAAAGGTAACTGCCTCTTCTACTCCAACAGCTTCTTTTCTCACACTTCCCGGCAGCGGAACTCCCTTCCTCTTACTAGGTTCCTTGATAACTATAATCTTCAAAAATATAAATGTGATGTCAATCGACATCTTCTGTTGTTTTGATTCGTGTTCTTCTTTTTATCCTCTCTGTTCTTCTTACCTTTTTCTCGTCACCCTCTTAATCAGTCTTTTCCCTTATTTACACACCCCTTAGCCCCTTGCGTAGTAGTGGCGCTCCATCTTTGTTTGGGGGTGAAATGCTTAAAAAAAAGTAACTGTACGATTGGAACTTACTTCTCCTCGACGGAATACGGAGAGAACCTAGATGGCTTGCTAAATGTAGGTGGATTGGCGGGTCCTTGTCGTGAAGGTTATGTCTGACAGAACGAAGAAATACAATTTGTTCGAGCACTTTCTACAAAAGCAGTGATAGAGCAAGGAGAGTCTTGTCACATCCCACCTGTCACAGGGAGAAAGACAGAGGTTACAGGGCCGAAAATAATTTGTCTGAATCTGTGTAACAAAGAAATGTTGCTAGTCAGAACATTTTCAAAAGAAATAGAGTATGTATTCATATTGTTAACAAAAAAACGTAAATATATACCTTCCCCACTGGGACACAATTTGCAAATGATCCATTTCTGTCATTGCGTGTTTTCCGGGGGCCGATGCATCCGCATGGGTGGCACAAGCTTTTAGGGTGATGTCTGATTTTATCGACTAAAACTGACAAGCATGCCTTCTGTCTTCATACAATTGATGTCAATCTTCCTTTCCTTTACAATATTTTCTAAGAGAACGTGTTACCATTTTCTTAGATCTGCCACCAGGTCGGTGTCATCCGCACATCCTATATTGTTAAGCCGAACTGAATATGAAAATAAACTACATCCGCGTCCTGGGTAAGACGATGTACTACGTCCAGCACAAGGCCTCTGATCAGGAGGTTTTGAGGAGCGTGGAACCACCTCTTAATTGCTGGTGTTCCCAGGTCCACCTGACCCGGGGTGGTAGCACCTGTTAAGGTCCCAACTATGGGTAAATATTTAACCCTCAAACTGGGGCCAAAACAATATGAAAGTGTAAATATAGACTATAATATCAGAAATACCCTGTAAAAAAATTATTACCAGCAATTCATTTAAAAAAAAAAATGATATTACCAGCTATACATTCTTTAAGAAAAAATATTACCAGAAATAAAAACTTTGTCGGCATTAGATAAACTATTGTGGCTGATATGCCGTAAAACAAACCAGACCAAACCAAACCTATATTGTTAAGACAGTGACTACCAATACTAAATCCTGTTAGAAGTTTTAGTGTCGAGTAAAGTTTTTTTTAAAAATCCGACGAGGAGATGCATTCTTGTCTACACACCTCTTTCGATTCTTGTGTACTTATTTTATTTTCTATTCACATACCGGTGCTTTGCTCCCCCTGCATATTCTGGATTATTCTAATATCGATGGAATGTCGAACTGGATTCTTATTTCGCTCACTGGGTAGACTGTTCTAGTTCCACGTGCCATATTTAACACAAGCAACACACTTCGGGATGGGATCACACACATATCGACAGGATGAGGGCTTAGCAATGGGCTCGCCATTATCACCAGCAATGGCGAATACATACATGGAATACTTTGAGGAAATGGCATTAGAATCAGTGAGCGAAATAAAGGGTTCAGTTCGACATTCCAACCACCTTAAGAAGGCCGGAGCTTACAACGACCGAAACGTTGTAATAAATATGGCGACAAAGATGAGGACTATAGTACAAATAATGTAAATAGTGCGCATACAATTACGTTCAGAATATATTTAGTTGAAGCCATACAATTGTGTTCAGCTAATTAGATTTCAGCATTAAATAACCTATAGAGGTTTCGATATGCCGTTAAACAAAATCAATCAACCAACAAGCATAAAAGAACTTTTTCATGAAATCCGTATAATATTCTACAATGTCTTAAAGAAAATACTGTATTCCAAAATATAACTTCAATTAAACTACAGCATAAAAACATACCTCTTCCATTAATTATGTCTACATGCACACATGTATCTACATAAAAGCTGAGTATCATCTACCATGTATTCAATTGTGAAAGTAGAATAACCTATATCTTATTTTTAGGAATTTATAGCTGACAAGAAAATTAAATTTCGGCATTAAATGACCCATAAGGAGTCGGTATGCCGTTAAACAAACAAACAAACGAAACAAACATATTCTGTTAGTTGCAGGACAGGCTCGCATTTAACATTGCTTGTCAAATAGGAAAATTTCACTAGAAACAAGAAAAATATTACTAAACTGCTATGTGGTATCTGTTATCTTGATGCAACAGAAATGTGGTACTACAGAAAAACGCTGAGGGTAACATGGACCTAACATATGATCAACGACAGGTTTTGGAGAAAGAGGAAACTTATACTTAACATCACGAAGAGGGAATTGGAGTTTCTGGAGTATATAGTGAAGAGGGAAGGCTTGGAAAATCTGATACTCACAGGACAGGTTGAAGGAAAGAGGGACAGAGGAAAACAGCACATAACATGCTTGTTGAGCTTGAGTAAATGGATGGCGGATCAGGGTTTATGAGAAATAACAGAAAGGGGAATTTATTAAGAGGTACAAGAGACGGGACGTTGTCGAGAGCCATGATCGCTTACGCTATGTGGGGAACACGGTGCATAAAGGAGAAAGAAGAAGAAAAGAGAAATAATAAAATCAGAGAAAGAATGTTAGCACTGAGTGAATCGTAGAGTATAGGGGCGTGTAATTGCTTCCATACATACACACACACACCCACACACCGTTCTTGTTTCATGCGTGTAATGGCATAAGAGTCAACAATATCGATCAAGCCGGACTGATTATCCGCATTGCAAACAAGGAAACAGATTCCGAAAAACATGAGAGATATCGGGGCTTGATAAGGAGCCGTTTGATCTGGCTTTTGCAAAAACGCTTTCAACTTGTTTACAATATTTTGGCCAACCACTTTCATCTTACCGCCCTTGTATTGGGCAGATTTTCGGGGCTAAAAGTCTATTCGGCTTCTTATTCTACTAATAACTCATCTTTGAACGAACTATATTTATACACACACACACATACATGTATGTGTATTTGTGTGTGTGTAATTTTCAGAGTTATCTGACGGCATTGAGTTCCGTAGATATAAATCTAATCTTCAGTGGCAATATATATATATATATATATATATATGGTTAGAACTGTGTAGCGAAAAAACATATTTTAAATCAGTTAATCTTATTTATTATAAAACGCAGGCTGTGTGTGTGTGTGTGTGTGTGTGTGTGTACGTTTATATATTGGATCGGATTTCCTACATTTTTCAACCGATTTCAACAAAACTTCACTTTTTTTGGCAGGTAGTGTTTCTTATTGTCTTGCACACTTTTTTTTTTTTTTTACATTCAGAATACTTTAAAAATTCCATTTACAAGACAATTGTTTATAATAAAATTCTATTCAGTCGATAGACTCATAACGATTGAAAACAATGTTTTGTTTGAGTTTGGAGTTTGACCAATTCGTAAAAAAAAAAAAAAAAAACTAATTAAGACATGCGTGTCCGTCAACATTAAACAAAAATGTTTGTCAATTTTATTTTCAGTCTTTATGATGGTCGATACTTGATCCATCTCTTACTGTTACATCCCAGGCAACGCCGGGCTCTACTACTAGTTTTATAATATTAATGCTCTGTAAATTTACATTGAGCATTATTTGGTAAAAATAAAATATCTATAAAACACCGGATTATATATCTTACTGTTCTTTCTTTTTATATATATATATATATATATATATATATATATATATATATATATATATATATATATATATAAAGGGAAGAGGTTATAGTTATTCCAACAAGAGAAAAGTGTATATATTAAAAAGAAGACATCGCTATACAAAACTTAATTTATTTCGGAGATTAAAATTGCACCTCATCAGGCGATGTTAGGTGACTTATAATGAAAATAAGTTACTTGGGAATTAAGAAAATAATTGGGTAGCTCATTTGGAAGTTAAAAGGAGTAAGGAAATAAGGAAATAGTATTTTGCTCCACGAGGAATAGACGAATTTTTCCAAAAAGTAAAACGCTAAGAACGGCGGTTTCTTAATCTGTCTGTTCTTTTCTCTTTATGTATATAGATCTTTATATATATAGATCTTTATATATATATATATATATATATATATATATATATAATATATATAAAATTTATAAGACCATTTTTAAAAAAGAAAAGGTAAAAGAAAAAAAAAAAAAAACTGGTTTCGTCCCAGGACATATCAAGTTTATTTTTCTGGGAATAGAAAATTTAAAAGCGTGTAAATGAATTTAAATTAACCAATGGAATGGAATGGAAGAGAAAAAAAAAATGAATTTCAAGAAACTAGAGTCCAATAACATTTAGACCCTGCAAGCATTCCCTCTGTTTACAAAGCGAAGGCTCATGGGATCTAATACACAAGGACTCTAGCACCTTCAGGTGAAATGTGGAGTGGGACCTGGATAAAATCAAAAAACGGTCCGCACTAAAATTAACCACAGATTTCCTACTATTTATTATATGCTCAGCAATAGCAGAGCCAGAACTATTGGTTAGTTGGCTCTTCATAGCAGACGGATTCAAAATTCTGTGGGGTAAATGTTGTCTTATTCTCGAATCCAAACGCTGGAACGTCCTCCCTATGTAGTCGAGTGCACAACTACAATTGTATTGGTAAATCACTGAATTAACATTAGTTATTTTTAACTGTTTTTTAAAAAATGCCTTATAAATTTTGTCTTCTCCTATCTATTATTAAATTCTGTAACACAAAATCTTATATATATATATATATATATATATATATATATATATACAGAATAAACATACGGACATAAATATGTTATAAAATCACTACAAAATTAGCCATTTTGTTTCAACACTTCTGGTGTCTTCTGAAGTGATGGTGCTGAATGTAGAACAAAGGGTTTATATTCTTTATTCTTATATATATATATATATATATATATATATATATATATATATATATATAGAAGTCCCACATAGAGGCGACAGTCTGTTTCATGCTATATGCAATTGTCAGGCCACGTGTGCTGTTATTTTAGGCCAATTAAATAGCTGAGAAAAAATAACAGCACACGTGGCCTGACGATTGCATCTAGCATGAAACAGACTGTCGCTCTAATGTTGACTTTATGTTCACTTTTTATATTTTACACATGCTCTATCTCTGATATCGAGCACTTTATACCATAAATATAGCACACCTTAAGACTATATTTCTTCATAAATACACACACACACACACACACACACACACACACACACACATATATATATATATATATATATATATATATATATATATATATATATCTGTTTATACATTCTTTTTTATAGATATAAATATTTGAGTAAATACTCTGTTTATAATAAACAGTATTAAACAATATTTACCGGCCTGAATGTCTGAGAAATTTTCGGAGGACGAATATTTTCTGTGAAAATTTCTCGACATTCAGGTTGGTAATATATATATATATATATATAAATATATATATATATATATATATATATATATATATATAAATATATATATATATAATATATATATATATATATATATATATATATATATATTATTGACTTCGTCTGTTCCTTTGTGGCGAGCGACGTAGGTTTGATTCCCGTCGAAGGACGAAGATCTTAATTTATCGGTAGTGGGAATACGGGAATAAACAATTTAATAAATGAACGGGGCGCCTAATTTCTTATTACGCGTTTCGCCTTTCTAAGCTTCATTATATATAAAAACGAAAGAAAGAAATATATGTGTGTTTGTTTATGTGTATGTATAAATAATCAATCATTATCGCTTTTTTGCTCAGGTGACGTTTCTCGTGATGAAAAGAAAGAATGGAAATCACTGACTTTTTTTCTTTTGTCTTTAAAAAAAATCAGCCATTTTCATTCTATTTTTTCATCACAAGAAACGCCATCTTCGCAAAGGAAGGCAGTAGTAATGAGTTATTATTTAAGTTTATACACAAATAGATATAACCATATTTCCTTCTTTCGATTTGGATCTGATGAACCCTAGAAAGGCGAAACGTGTAATCAAATCTAGTTTCAAGAAAACGGTTTTAACATTTGTCAAAATTCTTTAAAACTTTGTCGGGATTCTGTCTCCTATCTCGTATAGACACCGACATAACATACTCACGCGCACAAAGACACATATATATGTATATGTAAGTAAAAACAATTTAAAATTCAAGAAATTTATACTGACTGTTTTCAGTATGATCTACTTTGACGCATTCATGGCGATCTTTAGGTCGTTTTTTGCATTCTACGACCATTTGACAATATGGATTAATTGGAAAAAAAAAAAGGTCATAATCAGTGATTTATTTTTTGATCGTACATTGTATGCTTATAAAATCACGGCTGACATGGACTACGATTTACTAATTTGATAACGCAGATCGATATAAAGTTCAAATTGCACGTATGGCTAAATTGTGCTTTTCGCACTTCTTTTTTTTTTTTTTACCAATGGACAAACCTGACAAACGGTGAAATTAAAAAAAAAATGCTGGTGTGTTGCTCGAGTGTCACATCAGGATAGTAATTACGGAAAGACACGTCAAAATGAACAGAATGAAATCACGATTGTTTTAATATTATCAGAAACTATGTTAACAACAACAAAACAAACAACGCCAAAAAAAAAAAAAAAAAAAAAAACCGTTCCTAAGACAAAAATATTACTGCATATATCCAGTTAAAATACAAAAA
>CAHIKZ030001979.1:2147500-2162500 GCA_903632075.3 Acanthosepion pharaonis
TCAACTTTCTTGGGTTGACATAATATATATATATATATATATATATATATATATATATATATATATATATATATATATATATACAGAAATGTATAGTAAAGTTATGAATAACTTGGTAATCCGTATGGGTAATCCCAAGTAGGATGAAATCCTGAGAGCTCAATGTAACTCCAGAGCTAATATTTAAAAAAAAACAAAAAAAAAAACAGACCACTTTAAGGTACCATTATAATAATTTATTTCACCAGAGCCCTTTTAAAGGACGCCGGATCATCTGTATTGGGGGAGATAGGTCAAGGTCGGGTCACTCCCCCTCCCCCAATACAAAGTATGCTTGAGAGAGATATGAAATTAATCCCTCCCTATACTCTACCATGTGTCTTTAACTATCCCTCTTACACTCTCTGTTAAATTATAAAAACTTACACTACACATCAATTTTAATTTCATTTTTCGTTTTGGAAGTGCTACCTGATGATCCGGCGTCCTTTAAAAGGACTCTGGTGAAATAAATTATTATAATGGTACCTTAAAGTGGTCTGTTTTTCTTTAAAATATATATATGTATATATATCTTATAATTTTTTTTTTTAAAATAGGAATCCACCGCGACACAGAAATTACTGTTTCGAAACTTCACTCAAGTCCAGAAGCTTAATTTCAATATTAAACATAAAATTTAGAGTACCGTTTCATTCTCAAGCGATGTTCAGAATAACTAACTGAAGAAATGTTTTAGTCATTTATAGGTTGGAAATGGAGGTGTAATTTGTTTTTTTGTTTTTTTTTTCCTTTTCGTTATCACGGAGTCACTATTGTGATGACATTACGAATGTTTATTATATGTCAAATGTTTGAAGTCGTGTAAGGTTGGGCTGGAATCTTTATCTGGCTACAATGGCCTTTTTTTCACAGGATCTGTTGTTTTTATTACTATGTATTAATACTTACTAATTGATTTTCTAATTACAGTCTTTTTCGTGTTTATTTATTTGTTTTTTTATACTTTGATAGTTTCTTAAAGGGCTGTTTAGATTTGATTGGATTTTGTTTTTAATCCTTAGAAAATTAAATTAATTTCAGACACGTATAAAACTGTAGGATTACAAACACAATGCACCCACACACACATATATGCGTGTATATATATATATATATATATATATATATATATATATATATATATATATATATACAAGAATAAGAACACACACACACACACGTATGTAAAAAAAAAGTCAATCAAACCAGATAAGCAATGGTTTCATGCTGGCAAAATATATGCATTGTATATATATATATCTCAAAACCTACCTACTTTAGTCTTTAATTTTGGTCATTTAAGCAATCTTTCACAACAATAATCTCGTAAACATCACTGAATAATCATGATATATGTAAGAACAAATGCATATATATATATATATATATATATATATATATATATATATATATGCATCTCTCTATATATATATATACTCACAAGAATAGATCATACACACACACACACACACACACACACACACACATATATATATATATATATATATATATATATATATATATGTATCTATGTGTGTGTTCCTATTACAAAAGATAAAGTCAATCAAACCAGATAAGCAATGATTTCCTGGATTAAAGGTGGGTGTGTTCTCTGATCGGATTTACTTTGGGATCAGGTGACTAGACAACGATTGCGGCATTTTGAAGCATTTATATTCTAACACGGACGGTATTTATTATGAATTATTAATCCTATTGTCTTATTTGCCTCTTCAAATTCAGATCAGCTTTGTCGTTTTCCCGATCGCGTACCGTTGTGATTGTGATAAACGCACCTTCGTCTTCAGCATTACTTTTATTTAAGATGATTTAGGCTTCTATCTGGAGGTTGTGTAAGAGCCAGCCTACTCAAATGCCCAGCACCTATTTCAGTAGCCCCTCGGACGCCATTACTAGCGTAGTCTTGCTTGTTTCTCATATTTTTATACACCCCTCCATCAGTGTGGTACATGGTAACCTTCAAGAGTGCGATATATTGTGCCATGCTGGGCTCACATTTCCTACTGAAATGAAGTGGAAAGCTTATATTGAAGCAATTGCTAGATTTGCTGCGAAGAATTTAGCCGTGTCAATCCTTTTTTCTCACCAGAACTCATCGTGCATTTTTATATTGAATATCACTGCCAGATTGGGCCTATATATATTAAGATTCTCGACAAAATCCAAAGATGATTCTGCAATGTGATCGGTTCAGATGTGGCATCTCTGTATCTGATTTTTTTTTTCCCACCGATGTAATATGTCTTTTCTATAAATATTTTTATAGCAGTTGTTCTAAATAGCTCTCCTCCTTGATACTTCGAATGAATTAATTTAAACGCACTACTCGATTGGCAAGTAGGTCTCACCGTTTTACTGTTGAATTAGCGAGATGCAACCGTCAGTTCTATTCTAATATTTCCTTCTTTCGCACTTCTCGCCTGTGGAACTTTTTTCCGATTTCTTGCTTCCCTGCCATCAGCAAAGATTCAACACCAATCGCCATCTTCTCTCTCCCTGAAACCGTTCTTTTATTGTCCTTTCACCTTATTAAAGTTTCATTCTCTTCCACTCCCTTAAGTCTTAGTGGCATCATCACCTTGCTTGGGTTGAAATGATTCGAAATGTTTTATTTTTATTTATGTCATCATTTCAGCCCAATCAAGGAAATAAAGCCACTAAGACGCAAAAGATTACTAAGTTTTAGAGGACATCAGATATAAAGACTATTATGGAGAGAGTACAATAAAATAACACGAATCAATAGGACAGATCATAACGATTTCCATTGCACTTAAATTTTTGAAGGTTAATTTTTGACTGAGAAGCAAGAAGCCGGATGAGAGTAACAAAAGCTAGAAGTTCCGGAGAAGAAACTGTTAGCAAAGAACTTGCGGTTACATCTAGACACAACATCTGTGAAATGGTGAGACCTTGCCGCTAATTCAGTACTGCGTTGAAATTCATAATATGTATGCATAACATAGGAAAGTTAATCAGATCAGTCACCAGCAGCAAGGCCTCTGATCAGGAGGTTTTGAGGTGCGTGGAATCATCTATTAATTACTAGTGTTCCCAGGACCACCCTGACCCAGGGTGGTAGCACCTGTTAGGGTCCCAGATATGCGCAAATAGTTAACCCCCCCAAAACTGGGGTAAAAGCAGTATGAAAATGTAAAAAAATAGGTTTTGATACCAGAAATACTTTGTAAAAAATTATTACCATCAATATATATTTTTTTATAAATATTACCAGCAAGACATTTTTGGAAAAAGTATTACCAGAAATAGATTTTCGAAAGGAAAAAATATTAACAGCAATAAAAATTGTCAGCATTAAATAAACCATTGAGGTTGATAACCCGTAAAACAAAACAAACTAAACCAAAACCAAACAGATCCCAATTAAATTTAATGGCACAGGGGCACTGCATTATGACGATGAGAATTGACTGAAACCGAGATGCAAGGTCAAGACAAATAACATAGCAGATTTTTCTTATGATGTTATCAAGAATTTCTAGCAGAAGCACCTGACCAGATGTGACAGTAATATTCGAAGCAAGGACGAGTGGTAGACTTATAAATATCTAAAACAGATTCTGTCGAGAGAAATTGTCTGGCACGTACAGAGAATCAACTTTTCTAGCAGCAGACCTAGGAATTGATTCGATATCATCTTTCTACTTCCTGTCAGCAGTAAACGTTAGTCAGAGAAGGCGTAATAATTAACTCTCCAGTCGGTTAGCATCAGTCCACCCTGTCAATACCGTTGTAGTCTTGACACTTTCTGAAATCTCATATTCTTCTACGTCCACTAAATATTATAGATAATTCTAATATTCTTAAGAGTTTTCTTTTTCTTGGGGTGGAAAGTTAATATCTTGATTGTATCCCTTTTTTCCCCTCTTGTGTTGGTAATTTTTATTGTTGCTGTTTTTGGTCGAGTTCAAGCGATTTGTTTCGAACTGAGCAATTTGTTCTCGGCAACGACAACATAAAGAATTTAAAATTAGCACTTGACCTTCGACCTGGAAAAAAACATTCAGAAGTGAGCGAACCTAAATATCCCAATGGTTTCTGTATGGAAATAATTAAGCACCAGGGGACGGGGTTTTATTTAAATTGATATTGACATGAAATGAGGAAATATTCATTGAATCTATTGCGACAATTACATTGACTAGAGAAGGCCGAATAAAAAAAAAATTAGAGATGAGGACAAACAAAAAGGCGATGAAAGATAAAGAAGAAAAGAAATAAAGGAATGTGAGAAGAAAGAAAGAAAGAAAGAAAGAAAGAAAGAAAGAAAGAAAGAAAGAAAGAAGGTAGCTCACTGGGATGACCAAAACGTTAAGAAAGAAAGAAAGAAAGAAAGAAAGAAAGAAAGAAAGAAAGAAAGAAAGAAAGAAAGAAAGGAATTGAAAGAAAGATGGGAAGACTAAGGGTGGAATGTAGAAAGAAAGAAAGAAAGAAAGAAAGAAAGAAAGAAAGGAATTGAAAGAAAGATGGGAAGACAAAGGGTGGAATGTAGAAAGAAAAGAAAGAAAAAGAAAGAAAGAAAGAAAGAAAGAAAAGAAAAAAGAAAGAATTGAAAGAAAGATGGGAAGACTAAAGGGTGGAATGTAGAAAAGAAAGAAAGAAAGAAAAGAAAGAAAGAAAGAAAAGAAAAAAAGAAAAGAAAGAAAGAAAGATGGGAAGACAAAGATTGGAATGTAGAAAGAAAGAAAGAAAGAAACAAACAAACAAACAAACAAAAAATAAATAAATAGAAAATAAGAAATAAATAAATAAAGAGACAGAGTGAAAAGTAATAAAGAGAAAGAAAAAGGAGCAACGAAAAAAAGAAAGAAAGAAACGTGAGGAAACGAAAGAGGCAGACTAACAAATAGAAGAAAAAATTAGAAAAAACAAAACAAAACAAAGAAACAAAAAGGACAGAAAGAAACTAAGACAAAACGGAATTCAGCAGCCAAAGGAAAATGGCGAATGAAATCGGCTTTTGTATACGGGGAAAAGGTCAGGCCGATAATTAGGGCGAAAAGATTAAAATTGAGTAAGCGAATATTTTTAGTGTCTGTTAACATTCGACAATAGGATTACGCGTCGGGTATCTAAAACGTACAGGAAGAGCACGTGTCATGAGATCAAGTGGCAAAGATCCTGAACCAGTCATTATTCTCACCATGATAATCATTATAGCAAGAACAAGATTTCTGGGGTTCCTAAAAGACTTAGATCATTCACATTTGAACTGTACATCAGAAATGAAAGTACCGATTATAAACGTTCTTCTTTTTATAGTTAAATATAAATAATTAAATACAGTAATCGTAATATTACCCCTTTCATTAAAATCGATATTATCTACCACAGTGTCAAATCGCCGCCATTTTCCCCTTACTCCAGCTTTTTCCTAAAGAAAACGCACATTTGTGGATCACACACAAAAGTGGATGTTTCGTAAACCACTACAATCTTAAACTCATTATGTCAAGGGTAATTTATTTGGTCTATCCTCAAAATATTCACTTATTACCTTGTCTTATATTATATTATATATATATATATATATATATATATATATATATATATATATATAATCGACTCTCCTGTCGCGTTCGACGTATGAGGTCAGGCCGATAAGTCCCCAGGAACCGACATCCCGACACCGGCACATGAGATTTGTTTATAGTGGTGAGGCCTTGTGCAGGACCAGCCACACTTTTGGAGGGACGAATACAGAAACCTGGTGCACCGAATGCATGCCACAAGGTTCCCAAACGACCCTCCGCAGGTTTGAATTCAGGTTGTCCTTCTCCTAGACCAGTTGTCATCAAGGCTATAGAACCCAGTCTGTCTGCTATTTTACCCATAGCTGGAGGGAGATGAAGAGGATGCATACCTTTCCCAAGGGTATTAGCACGTAAGTATATATATATATATACATATATATATATATATATATACAGTGTAACCCGGATATAAAGACCCGGATATAAAGAAACCCGGATATAAAGAGATTTTCTCTGGTCCCAAATTAGAGCCTGTGTTAATGTATATAATAGACCAAACCCGGATATAAGAGAAACCAGGATATAAGAGATTTCTTCTCCGGTCCCGACAACTCGCTTATATCCGGGTTACACTGTATATCACATAACTTATTCATTATAACCATTTTAATAGCCTAACTCTGCCTTGAATGGCTTTCACGTCTTTTATTGAGTTAATTCTAGGTTAAAAAAATCTTACGGAGACGAAAATTATCCTATATTAGGCAACGGTCACAAACCAACTGAATCGCGCACCCAACAGTCAACAGTTGCTATGATACACCAGTATCTATCAAAATCAAATATTTCCTATTTTAGATAGGTGCGTGTTCTGTAGCGGCAGCAGTTAAAAGCAAGATTTAGAATGCTGATTTTCAAGGTCATCAGGCAGACGCCACTTTTGGCATTCATTTTGTCCTTGTGTCAATCGAAAACTTGTTACCTATATGTAACAAAAAAATTTAGGGGATATTTCGCCGAAGACATCCGAAGTGTTCGGACATAGGCAAAAAAGGCCAGAAATTTAGCTGCTGATTTTTAAAGGATTCAAGCACTCAATCAGCAACCTGTTTTTTTTTTAGCTAAGCTTGCTATAATACTGTAGGTCTCCGCGAGGTCTATATTTCTTCGAACATCGTTTATTGGCGGGAGGTAATCACAAACAAACGACTGTACCAAATAACAGCAACCACACCACTTGAGGACCTTCAAAAGCAGCAACAACTAAAATGGATATCACAATTCTAGCCAATAAACCTGACATAATCAAGATGTTGACATAAACTAGCCGATAAACTTAAAATAATCAAAATGTTGACATACACCGTGTCAGACAAAACGTTAGAAAGGAAACCCTAGTTAATATTAACAAAATGTGATAATACTGGACTTGAGAAACTTATTTTGTTGAAAAATTATTTTAAGAGAAAGATTTTATAAACTACAATAGATATTAACAATGGTGGGGTCGGTCAATAATTGTTACCTTGTAAAGAAACTGCTAATAGTATCATCAGTACATTAACTGCGGATGACGAGAATATCCGTCACTGTAATTCTATGGCTTACCTGCGAATGACGAGAAATTACGAAGTTCGCAATTTGAAACACAGTCGCATGTGTAATTATAAATTCTAAGATCAATCCAAATTCATTTATTAACTGACAAATATTAGTCTGGTTTTATTGTTAATTTGTTTTTTCTACTTATTATAGCTGCATCTTTTTTTCTTTTACATCTTTTCGACATCTGCTAGCTGCATCTTTTCTACAATGGCTACTTTTTATAACAGTGCACCCTGCGGATTCCTTCTTCAGCCACTTCGAATGGGCAATTATAATTTCGAAGATCAATTCAAATTCATTTATTAACAGACAAAAGATTACAAAATAGGAAATAAAGAACTGGCCCTGGAAGAAATTTGAACTCTAAATTCACCTAGGGCGCCTATCTTTTATGGGCGTTACTTTATTAAGTACTTGATACGCGAGACCCGAGTTTAAAGTTTGTCATTTTTTTTTCTTTCTTTCATTTCGTACCGCTTGCTCGAGCGGACAAATATATTTTGGCTGGATGGTGTGAGAAAAAAAAAAGAAACATATTCAAAACTTAAAAAAAAAAAAGATAATAGTGATATTTAGCGTTC
The DNA here is from genome assembly GCA_903632075.3 of Acanthosepion pharaonis. Lineage (NCBI taxonomy): Eukaryota > Metazoa > Mollusca > Cephalopoda > Sepiida > Sepiidae > Acanthosepion > Acanthosepion pharaonis. The sequence goes on from CAHIKZ030001979.1 coordinate 2,155,245, forward strand.
CCCTAACCCTCCCGAAAAAGAAAACAATTGAAAAAAAAAGCAAGAAAGAAATCAAGAAAGAAAGTATGAATCATAGAAAGAAAGGGAGAAAGAAGTTCAGAAAGAAAAAAATAAAAGGAAATCTTTAGTGAAAAGAGATAGGAAACGAACAAGAAAAGAGAAGAAAAAAGGAATGAAACAATAAATACAAAAAAAAGAAAGAATAAATGATAGAGAGGGAAAGGAAAGTGAAGGAAATAGAAAGAAAAATAATTAGGGAAAATTAAGCTTAAAAGATAAAGTAAAAACAAGAAAGAGAAAAAAGCAGAAATTCATTGAAAAGAAAGAAAGAAAGAAAGAAAGAAAAGAAAGAAAGAAAGAAAGAAAGAATAAAGAGACTGAAAGGGTTATATCGCAGAAAGAAAACCGGAAAAGAAAGAAAAGAAAAAGTAGTAGAACGATAAAGAAAATTGGAAAAGGAAGAAAGAAACAAAGAAAAAAAGAAAGACAGACTGAAAGGCTGATATCGCTGAAAGAAAATTGCAAAAGAAAGGAAGGAAAAGTAGTAGAACGAGAAAGAAAGAAAGAAAGAAAGAAAGTAAAAAATGAATGAAAGAAAAAGAAAAAAGAAAATGTAAGAAAGAAAGAAAAGGGAAGAAAAGAAAAGAAATGAAACGCAAGAAAGAAAGAAAAAAGAAAGAAAGAAAGAAAGAAAGAAAGAAAGAAAGAAAAAAGAAATAAAGAAAAAAGAAAGAAAAGAAAGAATGAAGAATAGAAAGAAAAGAAAAACAAGGAAATAAAGAAAAGGAAAGAAATGGAAAGAAAGAAAAGAAAAAGAAAAAAAAGAAAAGTAAAGAAATGGTAAGACAGAAAGAAAAAAGAAAGAAATTAAAGAAAGTAAAGAAAGAAATAAAGAAAAAGAAAAAGAAAGAAAGAAACAAACAAACAAACAAACAAACAAGCAAAAGAAAAGTAAAGAAAGAAAGAAAGGGAAATAAATAAAAGAAAAGGAAAGGAAAGAAAATAAAAAAGAAAGAAAAAAGAAAGAAACAAACAAACAAAAGAAAAGTAAAGAAAGAAAGAAAGAAAGAAATGGAAATAAATAAAAGAAAAGGAAAGGAAAGAAAATAAAGGAAAGAAAGAAAGAAAGAAAGAAAGAAAGAAAGAAAGAATGCGTGAGTATTTCGCGTAGAAAGACATTAAAATAGAACCTGAACGTAAAAGAAAGCAATAAGAATTTAAAGGATTATTAATAGGATTGACTGAGTGAAGAGTTTGAAAAGAGAAGGAAAGATAAGAAGAGAGACAGGGAGGGAGGAGAAAGATAGAGGGAGTATAGTATAGAAAGATAAAAAGAAAGAGTGAGAAATAGAGACACCAAGAGCAAATGAGTAAAGCGCGATGTTTGAGGAAATTGAATCTTAAAGAGGGAGAGAGGGAGGGGAATTAAAATTCTTCCTTGCCTGACAATCCATCAAAGACATAATCCTTTCTGGAATTTACTTGAACGGATTCTTGAAATATGGCTTAAAATCGATTCCTCGCTGTAAAAGACAGGAAGCCGAACAAAAAAAAAAAAAGAAAAAAAAAGAAAAAGAGAAGAGGAAAACTAACAATGCTCGTTGACGTTACTTACATGTACATTGAGAAAGAAATTCTATTCGAACTTAGCTCTTCAATACTTGAGGATACTTTTCAAATCTGATTACGCGTTGGACAAAGCTGCTTCAAGCAGCAATGTGCTGTTCCGACCGACAAAATGTCGCCCAACCAATTGTGTCCTTCCTTTTTTTTTTTTTTTTTGTAAATAAATTTTTAAAGTTGTCACAGACCCCACAGATGAACAGGTGTTCGTAATGGTGGAATCAATAGATCGGAGGCAAAGACAATGGTGCGGGGGGGGGGGAAAGCATCAGATCTTGTTTCGAAACGGTTGATCTCACTGTCTGCTGAATTTATCTGGAATGGATTTTCAAATTCATTCATTTTTTTCTTTTCATCTATCTATCTATCTATCTATCTATCTCTCTATCTATCTATCTCTCTATCTATCTATCTATCTCAGTTCATTGTATGTATATCCATCTATCTATCTATCTATCTCGGTTCATTATCTATCTATCTATCTATCTATCTATCTATCTATCTATCTATCTATCTATCTATCTATTTTTTGAGTCTGTTCAAATAAATATATCTGTTTAGCTATCTATCTATCTATCTATCTATCTATCTATCTATCTCAGACTGTTCATTATCTATCTATCTATCTATCTATCTATTTTCTGAGTCTGGTCGAATCTATCTATGTATCTATCTATTTTCTGAGTCTGTTAAACTCTATCTGTATGCTTGTCTGCCTTTTTATTTTCCTATCTATCTATCTATCTATCTATCTATCTATCTATCTATCTATTTTTTGAGTCTGTTCAAATAAATATATCTGTTTAGCTATCTATCTATCTATCTATCTATCTATCTATCTATCTATCTATCTATCTCAGACTGTTCATTATCTATCTATCTATCTATTTTCTGAGTCTGGTCGAATCTATCTATGTATCTATCTATTTTCTGAGTCTGTTAAAATCTATCTGTATGCTTGTCTGCCTTTTTAGTTTCCTATCTATCTATCTATCTATCTATCTATCTATCTATCTATTTTTTGAGTCTGTTCAAATAAATATATCTGTTTAGCTATCTATCTATCTATCTATCTATCTATCTAGCTAGCTAGCTAGCTAGCTAGCTATATGTTTGTCTGTCTGTCGAACCAGAGGAAAACAGGGCAACCAATCACTGAGCACTACTCAAAATAAGAAATAGACGAGCTATCCCTAGACATGAGTAGTGGGACGAGAATGTTCTATGCCCGTAGATTGAATAAAGGATTCTGTTCAGAGTTCGATGTAGGTTAGCCGGATCAATATACACCTGATGAAGACCGGAGGGGCGGGGGCAACCTTCGAAAGGACGAGGACATCAGTCCGTATAAAAATTGTGTAAATAAATGGGCAAGAAAAAATTAAATTTCAAATTGAAAGCTAAAAATAATAACGGCAGAATAGAGAACGTAGAAAAGTTTGAAAAGAAGGGGGGATGAGGAATGCACCCATTCAACTAATAAAAACAAAACGCATATTTACTTTTTTTTTCATATTTTTTTCCAATTTGTGTTGTCAATTCGTAATCCTTGCTATACGTTTAAATATATTTTCAACATATCAGTAACTCGAGTTCATTTTAAGCTATCAACTACAAAATGTCTTAAATCCCAAGGGAATATTTTTCAATGTAACTTAATTTTTCTTCCATATAATTCTCTTTTTAAATGGCTACGTCACTGGAAAAATATGCAAGACATAAAACTGCCATAGAATTTCAGTTTTTGGAAAGAGAAATTGCTACAAACATCCAAAAGAGACATTAGTGAATAGTAACCCGAAAAGGAATTGAGCAACTAACCTCAGTGGAATTCCTCGCAGTGGCATGTTGGGAACGCGAATAGGGTCAACCTGGTTTATGCTTAAAAGTGGCGAAAAAAGTCCTTATTTCAAAAAGTCTTTTATAGCTATCACATGAACCCTGGTGGGTCCTTCAGTTTATTCTACAACCTCGTGTAAATTAATTGAAACTAAACGAATAATTCCGTTATTATTTACTTCTTTTTCATATTTTTTCAATGAAACATGACCCAGTGCACATGTTCCTACTTCATATGCACATTCCACGAAGTCGTTACTTGCAGGTTGACCACAGATTCTCGATTGGATTTAAATCAAATATAGTACTTTGATTTGTTCATAGGTAGGGCCATTGTGTTCGTGTGGCGTTACAATTTTCGTACGCTTCCTTGGAGTAACGTCCATCGCAGGCAATGGCCGTAGCACAACTAATCGACAGTCGAGAAAGTAGTGTCTGGGCGTAATGAAAATCTGATGTAATCACGAATGACGCAATATTGTTCAAGGCCAAACAAATTTCATCATACATCCAGAAAATAGATTCATATTAATGTACACCACTACAAATGACCTAATCTGAGGAAAAAATAGAAATCAATTACACCCGGTCACTCCAGGGGGGTCTAAAACTGATCGTATGGCGAAAGAAAGGAAAATAAAGCTGTTGTTTCAATTAATTTGCACAAGGGTGTAAATGTATTTGTAGTTGATGGAGGATTCTCATTTTTTATACTGAAAATGAAATGAATAAAACGTACAACAATAACAAACAACAACAAGACATTGAGTCACGTGTTGAAATTAATTGACTACAGATTCTCGATTGGATTTAAATCAGGAGAGTTTCCAGGCCCATCTATAGTAGTTTCATTTGCTCATACACCCCGAAAACCGATTCAGACGACTGCATACCACTGCAAATGACTTAATCTGAAGACAAAAAATAGATACCGTTTACACCCTGTCACTGCAGTGGGCTTAAAAGTGACCGTATGGTGAAGGTATGGTAAGGCTTAACTGTGTGTTTGTGCAGCGTTACAATTTTCGCACGCTTCCTTTGACTAACGTTCATTGCAGACAATGACCGTAGGACAACTAATCGACATTCGAGACAATAGCGCATGGGCGTGATAAAAATCCGATGCAATTACAGACGACGCAATATTTTTCAAGGCCAAACAAATTTCATCATACACTCCAGAAATAGATTCATACTACTGCACACCACTGCAAATGACCTAATCTGAGGAGAAAATACATATCGTTTACACCTTTTCACTCCAGTGGGCTTAAAACTGACCGTATGGTGAAAGAAAAGCTGTTGTATCAATTAATTTGCACAAGGGTGTACAATGAAATATTTATTATTTAGCATATTATAAAGAAATAAATATGGAAACAAACAGTTTTATACATAGATTTATAAAAATGTATACAATTTCTTAAATTAGTTATGAATTTTATATTTATTAGTATTTATTATTATTATTTTATTAGTCAGTCAGATTTTATTAAAATATTGCCTGGGCGTGATAAAAATTCGATGCAATCACAGAAGACGTAATATTTTGCAAGGCCAAACAAATTTCATCATACACCCCGAAAATAGATTCATATTACTGCACACAACTGCAAATGATCTAGTCTGAGGAAAAAAATAGAAATCGATTACACCCTGTCACTCCAGGGGGTCTAAAACTGACCGTATGGAGAAAGAAAGGAAACTAAGGTGGTTGAAAACTGAGACAAAATGTGAAAAATGAAAGAAAAAAAAAGATATGAAAAATTCCCAAAATTGAAACTAGAAAGAAAGGAAGTTGAAGGAAATATTATCCAAAAAAAAAAGAAAAAAAGTGACTAAAATATATTCAAATGATGATCAGGGTGTGACTGATAAATTTAGCCGTATCACGGTTACTATGACGATACTGATGACATTAGTGTTTTCTAAGCAAATAATCCCAACACTGTAACCTAGAGCAGGATTAGCGTTTTGTTTACGAAGATAATCCGAAGCACGGGCATTCAGATAAATCACTAATAGTATTTTTTTCTTAATATCATTATTTCAAATTGATACACAAAATAAATCAGTAAGTAGTATATTTATTACCTAATCTTGGCACAAAACCACAGCTGTGAGGCACCTAGTGAGGATCAAACACATTAACGGTTAGCGGCTATATTGCGTTGAAATACCGATTTCCGTACGATCACCGTAATTAATCAACGTCGGACCTGGTCAGTACCTTGGCAGGTGACCGTTTGGGAATACAACTCCCTTCTCCATAGATGAAGTATCACCAGACTATTTGACCCAAGTTTAGACCAAAACATGCCTCGTACACAGAGTCGACTGATCCACATTTCCCCTGTATTCCATTGTTAATTGTCTGGCCATATCATGTTTGAATCACCGGTTCTCGTAAGCCTACCGAAGTTCAGTAACGTCGAACCTAGTCAGTAAATAGATGGGTGACTGCTTGGGAATACCAGCGACAGAAAGCTTGCATGAGTAGGTCGTGTAAACAGATCAGGTAAACAGAAGTTAAATAAAGGTAACACGCTTTTGAATTTCATAAGAAAATGTCGTTACTGCATTCCTTCTTTTCCTTATGTGTATATGTTTCTTTGACAGTATTTACATTAGTCGGACTATTGTCCTCATCTTTGTCGCCATATTTGTCACAACGTTTCGGCCGTTGTACGCTCCGGCCTTCTTCAGGTGGTTGGAATTTCGAACTGAACCCTTTATTTCGATCACTGGGGTAAACTGTTCTAGTTCCACGTGCCATGTTTGATGGATGTCAGTTATCAGTTATCCTCTGCTAATTTTCCCTCTGAAAGTTCTCCACTGCCTTAACCGGCTATTGAACTCACACTCTTTGGGTCCTGTCACTGGATCTAACCAACGCCTTTATCCACTGTGCCATGTGTCCTTCACCGTGCCAGCTGTCCTGGAGATATTCAAAAAGCTCTCAAAATACAAGAACCTTGAAATAGAAATCTCGAAAATGTGGCACATAGGAACATCAATAATACCTGTTGTAGTTGGAGCCCTAGGATTGGTTGGAAAAGATTGCAGTAATAAAGGAATTTCTGGAAGTCCATGCCTCAAGGATCTAACCAACGCCTTTATCCACTGTGCCATGAGTCCTTGAGGACATCTGGGTATGAAATTCTGAATATTATAAACCTAATGTTTTGAGCATCATTTTTACCAGTGCTCATATTACAATTTTTGCTGTTATCATTGCATGTCTTTACCAGAGTTCATATGACATGCAATGGAAAAGTTAAATATGGAAATGATAGGTCCCAAAATTGAGACATTGAAACATTCCGGGTACACAAGTTCAGCAAAATCGAGCCTCGTCAGTATCTAGATGAGTGACCACTTGAGAACACCAGGTGATGTAAGCTCGTATATGTGAGCTGCGTAATGGATACCGGCTCTGAGGTCGAAATCGGCGAGTTCCAATTCCACTCGGGTTCGTTATGTTCATCTACGCGCAAAATATCCTCGGGGAAGGTAGGAATGCGCAACTTCTCTCCTTCCTATCGATTGGTTAATAAGCAGGAATTGAATCAGTAAATTCATTATTATCTCCATAGAAATCATAAAATCTAGCTAGCACAAAGTCACAAGTCATCGTGACTGAGGCTTTGAGCGTACCGGCCATGTTCATATTGTTGATCATGCTAGATAACACGCTCATTCCCAGAAACTCTAACTAAGGTCTGCTCAGCATAGCTAAGTATGAACCACAGAGCAGACGTCTACAATAGGGATGACCTTGAATACGAGTGGCC
>CAHIKZ030001979.1:2167500-2212500 GCA_903632075.3 Acanthosepion pharaonis
GACGAAATTAAACAGAAACAAATGACAAATAAGGCTAAAAATGGAGTATTTTTGTAATATATGGGGAACAGCTGGTCAGTCTTCACTTTCCAGTCTTGAAAAGTCCAAAGCATATCCGCGTCCTTATGGGTGATGAATTATTTCTATCCTACCCCCCTTACACTACAGATGTAACGTCCCAAGCCTCTCGCTGCTCTATCGCCATTTCCATGGAAAGTATTCAGACGAATTACATTCCTTGGTTCCAGTAGATCTGACCCTCCTGTCTAAGACCCGCTGTTCCACGCCCATTGTAACGAACCATCTTCATTCCCTTCGCATTGCATTGGTGAGATGTAAGTTCCACTTGGGCAGCTTCTTTCCACACACTTTGTGGAACCGACTCCTGAGAGGATGCTTTCCCGATCATTACAATCTTACCCTGTTCAATTCTAGGTTTAGCTGGTAACTTCTCCACAGGTCTTCATTAACTGAGCATCTTATTATGTCAGCCTCTGCCTCGAGTGGCTCTTGTGTCTTGAACAAGGTGAATATTAATAAACAAAAAAAAATGAAATTAGACAAGAAAAATCTTTTTTTTCAAGAAACTAAATATATTTTTCCTCTAAGATTAAAAATGAAGAAAGAAGATATTTGCAGGCTGATTCAAAACATTTGATGGCCACATCGTTTTTTTCATTTTTTTCTTCTCTCTCCTCTTCATCCCTTTAACCGTTTCTGTGATCTTGTGTTTGTCAAAACTCACTTGCCTCCGATCCTGAGGGTGTCATTATGAATGACTTTCAAGGCAGCGCGCCCATGCCGTCTCCTGGCAACAAGGTGATCAAGCTTCCACGGGAAACGGCAAGATCTTGCCTTGCATGGAATGCAGGGAACTCTTCGAGTTAACGCGGGCGAATGTTAATTGCTTAAAAGAGGGGAGAGTGAGAGACAGGCAGACAGACAGGCTGAGAGAGTGAAAGGGAAAGATGGCTCTGTGTAAAGGAGAAATGTGATTTTGATAGTTTGGAATCGGTAAAAAAATATATATATATATATATAGAGAGAGAGAGAGAACAAGAGACTGGAGTGGATAAACAAGTTGGAATGAGATTGAGAATGAGAGAGAAGTGTGGAGAAATAGAAGTGAAAGAAGATGAAGGAGAGAGAAAGAAGTTCGCATTGAATAAAGAATGAGTGAAAATGAAAGATGGGAAAGAAGAATTAGCGGGTGGATAGAGCGGAGAAAAAGTAGGAGAGAAAATAAGTAATAATGAAAGAGGGGGGGAATAAAAAGTCCGTAAAGGTCATAAAAAGAACAATAACCAGAAGAATGAATGGGTGAATGGTAAGTAGTAGTAGTAGCAGTAGTAGAAGTAGGAGTAGTAGTATTAATGATAGTAGTAGTAGTAGTATTAATGGTAGCAGTAGTAGAAGAGGAAAAGAGACCAGGAATGTCAAGAAGTCGGAGAAGAATAAAAAAGGAAAGTAATAGTAATGAAAGAAGAAAGAAAAAGAAAAAGAAAAAAGATGAAAATGAAGAAGAACAAAGAAAAAAAGAAGAAAAAATGAAGAAAGAGAAAAATGACGAAAAACAGGAAAATCAAGAAGAAGAAAAGGAAGAAAATCTGGAATGTAAAAAAGAAGAAAATGAAGAAGAAGAAGAAAATGAAAAACGAGGAATGTCAAGAAGAAGAAGAAAAAAAAGAATCGAAGAAAAAGAAAATGACAAAAAAATCAGGAATGTCTAGAAGAAGAAGAACAAGAAGAAAAGGATGAAAATGAAGAAGAAAATGAAAAAAAGGACGAACATCAAGAAGAAGAAGAAACAGAAGAAGAAAATCAGAAATGTCAAGAAGAAGAAGAACAAAAAGAAGAAAATGACGAAAATCAGGAATGTCAAGAAGAAAAAGAAGAAAAATATGAAAAGAAAGAAGAAAATGAAAAAAGGAGGAATGTCAAGAAAATGAAGAAAAAAGAATCGAAGAAAAAGAAAATGACGAAATGTCAAGAGGAAGAAGAAGAAAAAGAAGAAGAAAATGAAGAAGAACATGAAAGAAGGAGGAATGTCAAGAAGAAGAAGAAGAAGAAGAAGAAAAAGAAAATGAAGAAAATGATGAATATCAAAAAAAAAAAATAAAAGAATAAATAGCAAGTAGCAGAAGTAATCTTCTTCATTTATGTACCGTACTTATTCAGGTCGTATATGCAAACCGACAAATACCAAATTACCTCATATGTATACTATATATATATATATATATATATATATATATATATATATATATATATATATATATATATATGGTAAGAACAATAAAATATATATATATATATATATATATATATAAATAAACATATATATATAATATATATATATATATATATATATATATATATATATATATATATATATATATATATATATATGGCATCAAGAACAAGGCAGCATCAAACATTGTCAAGCTTCGTCAAACTAGGGAAAGGAATAAAATATCTGCTGCTGTTCCAGCCTTATACTCCAAGAATCCACACTCTTGCACAATCTGTGGACTTCTTTGCAAATCACTAGCAGGACTGAAATGTCACTTGCGACTCGCACACAAGGTTAAATAAACAAAGTTGTTGGAACCTCATACGTCGAAACCGACGGGAGAGTCCATCATATATATATATATATATATATATATATATTACAATTATTTTTACTTTTTCTGTTTTTTTCTCTTTTGGGTACATATATATATATATATATATATATATATATATATATATATATATGTGTGTGTGTGTGTGTGTGTGTGTGTGTGTGTGTTTTCAGTCGTGTTTCGATGCGTATCAATGCATCTCATCAAACGATTGTAAATTAATGGTGACTGTACGATTTATTTAGATTTAAATGCAAAATACAACTTGTTTTTACGAAAAACAAAGAAAAAAGTGGGGGTTATAAAGTTTGTGGGCTTTAATATGATCAACCAATCAACTATCAATTACGCTAAATTTAAACTAAGTGAAGTAGCAAAAAATTTTAATTATTTTTATAAATGGGTCATGAGCTATAGATTTGCAGCTAACGGCAATCAGACATAAACTAAAACGGATACAAATTGCTACATAAATTATAATAAACAAGACAATACATTACAGTTTCCTAAGTAAAAACATAATGTGGAGAGGTAATTTAATAACATATACATATATATATATATATATATATATATATATATATATATATATATATATATATATATATATATCACTTGATGATTAATATGGATAATTCCAAGAAGGACATAAATCCAAAGAGAGCTCATATATATATATATATATATATATATATATATATATATATATATATATATATATATATATATATATTGAAGGTGAAGGTTGAAGGTTGAGGTTACAAGTTACGGATATCCAAATTTAGTATTAGAGATAATTTTAAAACTAGGCTCAAGAAATTTTCCAAATATATTGTGCTAGATCGGCAGTGCGTCCAATATGACAAAAAAGAATGGATCAGAAAAATGTGCACTAGTCCCATAATGCAGTCTCTGCAAATCGCTTTGTAACTTATTTCGTAGACTAAAGAATGCATCGACTGTTAAATGTCGCAGAAGGCAACGCGAAAAATATGAAGTCATTCGTCTAAATTACCTTGGGATGATTACCTACCGTTTCAATTAACTTAGACATATTTTTAAATATACACATACGCGCACAAACCCACGCGCATATGCAAATACGGGAAACATATTTACAGAGAAAAAAAGTTGTTGGATATTTAGAATATAATTTTCAGAGTCGAAAATGAACCCGAATCAGAAATAAAGTCTTCAAGTCCTAACCTCAAATCAAAATGGAAAGAAGATAAAAAAATAAAAATAAAACAGATCTCAGAAGATAGCAATGAAAGGTTTCTCATTAATTTATTTATAAATTCATTAATTTAGTTGCCCGTTCATGTATTAATTAATTTATTTATTCATATTTTTTCCATATCGTATTCATTATGGCTCCACGGAATTTCTTTTTTTTTTTCGTTTCAGTCTTTTTCAATCAGTCTTCTCTTTCATTAGCGCAAAAAAAAGATGATAAAAAAAAACGTTGGACACTGATTTTGAAATTTGACGCTATCTATTTTAAGAAGCAATGGGAGCGGCGAATATTGTGACATCTGAAATCAAAACAATTGATTAGTAAATACGACCTCAGGAAAAGCAGTTAGAACGCAGGATGTGAGCAGATGCATCATGGGATTTGATCCTCTGTTGCCATAGCGGCCATTTTAAATGTTTGTTAGTATTTTTAATCTTTTTGTTTATTGCATGGTTTTTATTTTCTTCCCAGCTTTTCGCACGATTCATTCTTGCTTGCTTTCTTCCTTGCTTGCCTGCATGGTTCATTCATTAATTTTTTTTTTCCCCACCTAATTCCTGTTTAAATTTCTTCCAGCTGAGATCCGATTTATATAGTGTCACTCATTCATTCAATCATCCATTTCGTGATAGTCGTGAATACGGTTCTGGCTTTCATTCCTATCCTATTCTCTATTCTCAATTTCAATCATTCACTTGGTTTTCGTTTTAGAATATAATATAATTTTATATATATATATATATATATATATATATATATATATATATATATATATATATATATATGAAATAAGCAAAGAAAATTCCTCTCAAAGCCGACTTCAATTCGGTTCAAAAAGCCTCAAGATAAACAGTATCGTTTAATTCATATCGAATAATTTAATCAATATTTTTTTACTAGGATTTTATTAATGCATACTTATTCGATTCTAAACGCGAAGCAATGGTTAACGAGCCAGTCTGATTGATCATTATATTGATTAGTGCATTCGATCCCTACTTGTGGCACATACTTTATTTTTCACACAAACTTATCTTAGTAAATGAAAAAAAAAACCCTCGTCGTGGAGTAATGGTTAACGAGCTAGTCTACTTAATCTTTACTAGTGAGTTGTGAGTTTGATCCTCACTGGGTGCCCCGTACATCTAGCCTTGTTAAGCTTGTAAATAAAAAAGACATCTCAGGGTGAGATAGTGTGCCTGATTATTACTCACTGTGTGTAATTTAAATTTCAGCCAAATATTAGCAAATAAAGAGGATGATTGGGGTGTAATGGTTAACGAGCTAATCTGTTTGATCGCTACAACTGAGTAGTGAATTTTATGTAAATATTCTGTTCACACGTAGGCATACGAAGTGTAGACAGACGCGAAATCAAGTGCGGTTGATTCCTATATAAGTATTCGGCAAGGTTGTATTCGTGTCTGTTACGTTTCATGGGTGCATTTGTCTTTCAGGATTTGCAAAAGTCTACATATATGCAGATACAAGCTGTTTGTTTGTTTGTGTGTGTGTCTCTATGTGTGTGGGGTGTTGGGGTGGGAGTAAGTGAAATTGGTATGTTTTTTCCGATCATAAATTTGAAGGAAGTTCCAAATTCTTCTCGGCTGTCATTCACTTTGAGGGAACCGTTGTCTTGACATTGACAGGAACCCGGCAATCTTGTCCAATAAGAAAGACCAACTTAGAGTCAAAGGTGCGCAAAGGCAAGCGCCCAGAAATAATACCACTACTAATGTTACTGCTAATCATTTTGATTTCAATGATCATTATGCATGATCTGGCAAAAGGCTAAATTTTATGGAGCATCATGAAATTGAACTACTATTACGTGTACGAGAAGATTATTCTATTTCTCAGAAGAAACTCAAATCAAGATAAAATAACACATACATTAACAAGCAAATAGATGTAAATACGAAGACATATATATATATATATATATATATATATATATATATATATATATATATAGACATTTTTAATTTTTATACGTTCTTTTTATAGATACAAATATTTAAGTAAATTATTTTTTTAAATACAGGAAAATCGACCTTGCTAACCGATCGCCCTTTTGTTACTCAATCGACTAAACGCACGTTAGGCTATACGGCGGGTCTGTATCGGATACAGGTTCGAATCCTGTCGGAGGACGCATATTTTCTACGAAGATTTTTCGGGCAGTCAAACCGATAAATGTTATTTAATACTGTTCATTATAAACAGAGCATTTACTTAAATATTTTTATCTATAAAAAGAACGTATAAACATAAAAAAATGTCTTAAAAATAATTGTCGGACTTTGTCCATTTCATAATGTGTGACGTCATTTGTTTACATTTGGATACGCATCGAGCAGATATGAATGTATGAGAGTAAATCATGAAGAATTGTGTTTAAATACAAGAAGATCGACCTTGCTAACCGAACCCTCCTCTGTGACACAATGTCTTAAAAATAATTGTCGGGCTTTGTACATTTCATAATATATATATATATATATATATATATATATATATATATATATAAAAAAGAAGAGAAAATATTTTTTTTTAAAAATTTTGTAAAAAATAATATTTTTTCTAAATAAATCCACATTACATTTTCTAAAAAAACGTTTGCAAAACGTTACTTCTTCTCTTTTTAATATACATACTTTTTCTCTCGTTGGAACCACTACAACATATTTTATATATATATATATATATATATATATATATATATATATATATATATATATATATATAAACAAAATATTTCCGATTTGGGCTATAATAACATATATATATATATATATATGTGTGTGTGTGTGTGTGTGTGTGTGTACGTTTGTGTGTGCATATTGACACCAGTGGATTAACACCCACCCAAAACCCAAAGCAAAATATCAAAAAGTTGTGACCGCTCTAATTGCAACACGGGACATATACTGACCTCATTGAAAACACAATGTATAAATTTTTGTCAGGAATCATTTGTAAAGAATCGTTTTACTCATCAAAACATCTAATATCTGCTATTAAATGTAATGGGTGTAACGAAGATTACATTATTAGAACCAAACACACCTTCAGAAACATGATGACAATTCATCACCAACAAATACGAGACCCCAGTACGAGACAAATACGACTCAGTGGGCATTTTGATTTAGTACCCTAAATTCCAAGTCTTCCCAATTTATCTTTGCCCAGATAAAAACAAACACCAAACACGCATGAATAAAGAAATATATCCAGAACATATCTACGTCTGAACAAACTTTAACAAGGCACACTTCCAAAGGATGTTCCATTCACACACATGCACTCACACGTAACACCCTTGCCAGTTTTACTAATGAGCTATTATCATTATTAAAGCCATTAATTTCAATCTCCCTCCCCCAAAACACACAAATAAAAATTCTTGTTCTCCTGACTATTTGTACATTTAACCTTTTGGGATTGTGACTAGGGTCCAATAAAATAGAATACACGACACTTGAACTACTTTGTTGTCATTACTCACGCATATTGAAGCATGACACTCCCAATTTTTGATAAGAACATTTTTTCAATTATCAAATTTTCGCGCAAAAATTACCATGCCTGATCATGTGATCATAATAAACCAATCAGATAGCATTTTAAACAAATAACAATCAGAGGACACTTTTTGCATAAAACAGAAAGAATTCTCGAACAACAGTTAGACGCTACACAGATCATGGCCTAGCCACATGTCTTTCCATCTCAATGTAACTTTTGAAAATTATTAACCGATAAAGATACTGTAAATAAATATTGTTAAATATTCCAGTAGCATGTTCAACTTTTCTAATATTCTTACCTATCTGGAATTTATATATATATAAAATTAGATATTTAAATTGATAGCGAACATCAAATATTTTTTAGGCATCTAAATTTCTATCAAGCATTAAAATCTATTCTTTACATAAATTGCTAAAACCCAATTACAGCCTCTTTCTCTTTATTCCTCTCTCCCTCTTCTTTCTTTTTCCTTTTTCCTTTTTCTTTTCTCCCAAATCCCCTCCCAATTCTATATCTCACTTCCGTTAAGTTAACCATTTAAATAGGTCAAGGTCTGGTCACTCCTCCTACCCCAATATAAAGTATATTTAAGAGAGATATTTTTTTCGTTTCATTTCATTTTTGGAAGTGCTATCTGATGATCCGGCATCCTTTAAAAGGACTCTGGTGAAATAAATTATTATAATGGTACGTTTAATGGTCTGTTTTTCTTTTATATATATATATATATATATATATATATATATATATATATATATATATATATATATATATGTATATATACGTAAAAAAACTTACTTTCTCATACATACACACGACACGAGGACCGAAAATGGCCCCGAAATCTCACCAAAACGACAAGGCATTGAGTAAAGTAAATAAAAGTGATATCTTCCAAAGTTTCAATTTTGACCAACAAAATTTGACGAAATGCAAATCTAGATAAAAGAATCCCCCTCTCAAGTGGAAATACTCAATAGACGGTTGTTATTGAAACACTAAAACGAATTATGCAAACTATTGAGGAAGCGATGTTCCAAAAAACAAGAACTAAGCACAAAACCAACAGGAATCAAACGACAAAAAAATCCAGTGAGCGAAAAGCACTGTATATCGACTCAAAAACTTTCAGCGCACAAATCTTCCTTTTGATATTTTCTAAGCGAATAAACACAAAGCAGATACATATGAAAAATGTCTCAATTCAACAGCGATCATTCTTCCAATATATATATATATATATATATATATATATATATATATATATATATATGTGTGTGTGTGTGTGTGTGTGTGTGTGTATTTGCACCGGAATTCTCTATACGAACATTTCAGAGTATTTCGATGCCAATCTGATGATATTGCACAGGATTCAGAAAGAGTTGGATGAGTCTATTGTTGATTGCGAAGTTGTTTGGAGTCATCACTTCTCATAGCGACGTTATACCTTCATTCATCTTCCTACAGGGCCTCAGACTCAACACAGACCTACATCGAATGTCTTGAGGAGGTAGTTCTGCTCTGGGTCAAGTGGGTGGCTGCTGGAAATCCTAGGTCTGGCAACATGACACTGCACCATGCCACGCAAGCAGGAGAACCCATTCATGGCTATCAGACAATTTCTGTGACCACATCACCCCCTTACATCTGGCCGCCTAAACTCCAAAGACGGCAAGGCCCTTGATTGATATATGTGTGTCAAAGTTGAGCGTGAGATTAATAAAACTCCTTGTAACTCCAAAGATGAAATAAAGTCAATGATTATAGCAGCATTCAGCAACTTAAACAAGGAGACCATCCAGAAGAGTTGTAAGGGATTCCGAAGTCGTTTGGGCAATGGTGATTTTATTGAAATTTACTCTTTAATATTTCTTGACATGTGTGTGTAAATTTGGCAAATATATCTGTTAAAATAAAATGTGACGATATTTTATACATCGCAACTTGTATATCTGTTAAAATGAGATGTCAGTGTTATTTTCAGATATGCGCAATTTAGGCGACAATTTATCTAAAGCAACCTGTATGTGAGTATATATATATATATATATATATATATATATATATATATATATATGCACTTTGTAAAATCTAATCGATCGAGACATTCACAAGTATCTCAGCGACCAAGAGAACTCTCGTTTGCCCCAAACAGAATAAGAATTGCTTACAAAAATAAAGGAAGGAAAGAAACTCAAAAGTGAAAGTGAAAGTGAAAGTAGAAAATAAATGCCAATAACAAACATTGACTGACAGGCAAAAGATGAATATTGAAGCAACTAATGCTGTGTCCCTGACCGTCAAACTAATCCTACATTTTCATCTCTTTTCACATTGTTTGCCTCTTCGTACATTTTCTTTGACTTTTTAGAAAACCTTAAGAAATTCCATTGTTACGAAGCCGTTTGGATCTGACGTGCTCTACTCTTTGTCTTTTTAGTTTCTTTTCGGTTCTTAGCCAAATGGAGCACGTGTTCAATCACATTGCTTGGCCTGCTTTCTTCATGTTTTTATATCGTCATTTTTCTTTTACCATTTTCATATTTTTTTTATTTTTTTATCTTTACTTACCATTCTAAATTTGTTTTTTCTTTCTTTCTTTTTTATTTTATCCTTTCTTATTATTTATTCTTATCTTTACTTACCATTCTAAATTTGCTTTCTTCCTTCCTTCCTTTCTTTCGTATATATTTTTTTATCTTTACCTTTCGTTCTAAATTTGTTTTATACGCCTTTTTACTTTCATGTATTTATTTGCTGCCCCGCACTCGTTTCGTTCTGTTTACGCTCTCTTTCTTTCTTTTTTTCTTTTTCTTTCTTTCTTTCGTTCTTTCTTTCTTTTTTTCTTTTTCTTTCTTTCTTTTTTTTTCATTCTTTCTTTTTATCCTTACTTCTCATTTTGCTATTATTATGTCTGTCTTTCTTTCTTTCTTTCTTTCTTTCTTTCTTTCTTTCTTTCTTTCTTTCTTTCTATCTATCTATCTATCTATCTATCTATCTGTCTATCTATCTATCTCAGTCTGTTCATATCTATCTATCTAGCATTTTTTTTCTTTCTTTCTCTGATTACTTCTCATTTTGCTATTTCTTTCTTCTTGACTTCACATCCTTCTATGATTCTTCCTATTTTCCTTTCCCATTTGTTGGGAGCATTTTTATTTATTTTCATTTAATTTTTTCACATATACTTTCTTTTTTTTCTTTCTTTCTTTCTTTCTTTCTTTCTTTCTATTAATTTCTTACCTTCTTTCCATCCTTACTTCTCATTTTGCTATTATTATTTCTTTCTATCTATCTATCTATCTATCTATCTATCTATCTATCTATCTATCTATCTATCTATCTATCTATCTATCGCAGTCTTTTCATATCTATCTATCTATCTATCTATCTATCTATCTATCTATCTATCTATCTATCTCTGATTACTTCTCATTTTGATATTCTTTCTTTCTTCTTCACTTCACATCTTTCTATTTTTCTTTCCCATTTGTTGGAGAGCTTTTTTTTTATTTATTTTCATTTAATTTTTTCACATATTCTTTCTTTCTTTCTTTCTTTCTTTCTTTCTTTCTTTCTTTCTTTCTTTCCAGAGATCCTCTTGTCTTTATTCATTTTAGTCACACTCTCTTTTTCTCTCATTCTTTTTTCATATTTCTTTCTATCTTTTTTATATTCCTTTCTTCCTTCTTTCTTGCCCATTCCCCCTTATTTTCCGACAGAATTTAACAGATTTTGTTTCTAAAATTCCTTTTTTAAAAAAACAAAAATGTGCTTCTGGTCCTTGGCCAAACTCTCTGTGTCAAAATTAATCCGCTGTTTATCAGGGATGGAGAGATTTCACTTTCCTCCGTCCAGTAATTTTAGCATTGATCCTTTTCGAATATTAATACTAGAAACTCCTAACGTACCTACTGCGTTGCTTGAAGGTTTATCGTTAGATATTTTATAACGACGACAAAAATAGAATATGAATAGAAAATAAATGCATTGATTCTGGTTTTACTACAGAAATGGATTGTAAATGATTTTTAAATGCAATTGCATTGGAAAGACAAGAATCGATTCTAATCCAGAATCAAAATATGATTTATTAACATCTGTCTATATTTCTGAGAAGAGGTACTGCAATTATTTACACTATTTACATTGTTTGGTCTGTTGGCCTCATTTTCATTGCCATATTCACGAAGTTTCGGCCGTTATACGCTCCGACTTTCTTCAGGATCTGTCGATATTTCTGAGATGAGGTACTGCAATTATTTGCACTATTTACATTGTTTGGACTGTTGTCATCTTTGTTACCATATTCACGGCGTTTGGGTCGTTGTACGCTCCGGGATTCTTCGGGATCTGTCTATATTTCTGAGATGAGGTATTGTAATTATTTACACTCTACATTGTTCGGACTGTTGTCCCCATCTTGATTGTCAACATTTAGGAATTGATACAATCATTACTGACCGAATTGGGCAATTCTATGAATAATGCAAGTGTACAATTATAATATTCATTAAAGAATTGCTTTCGAAATCCAAAAGGTGATTGTCTATGGTTAGGGATTAATGCATGTGCTACTGATAGAATAGGGCTATTCTATACATAATGTAAAATCATTGCTAATTCCTATCGATTGAAACACATTGCTATCAAAGAAATGTTTTCCTACTGGATAGGTGTTAAAATGTTACCGACAGAAACGGGTTATTATATGTATATTGGTAAAATAGTAAGGCAAACTGGGATCTTCAACTGTGGTTGGTAACCAATGTAGTAGAAGGAAATCTCTGAATTAAAAAAATGTATACGATTCATGTGTAGCATATACAATTCAGCCATGGACGACATCATGAAGTTTATAACAGCTATAGTATCAGATCAGTACAATAATATTTCAGATTCTTCCTTGGATTTTGTTGTTTGGATAATGCAGATGCATTGCTAAAAATGTTACAAGAGAAATATATTAATAAACAGATTCAAATGGATTGTCATTGATCAAGAATTAATGCGAACTTTTAGAAGAACAAGAATGATTTCTGATAGGATATGCTTGTTATATGTGTAATGTAAACGAATTACTTGATTCTGGAAATGCATTGCTAAATATCTTAAATCTACTGAGAGAATATAGCGTGCTTATGAATAATAATGATAATAATAATAATAATAATAATAACCCTCTCCTACAAATAGTAAAACACCGAATCCACTCCATCAACAAAGAAGCTTTGCTCTTCAAGAAACAGCTTAATATACCTGAAATCCTACCAACCAAAAAAATGAAGCGAATACCATCTATACCAAACGAGTAAAGCAGGAAACAAAACAAATTGACCAAATGAAATTACAACAAACCTGGGAGGACAAGGCGTTGCATGGAAAATACATAAAAAACGTAAAGAATAACGGAATTATTCGTTTTGTTTCAATTAATCAAGGGTGTAGGTGATCATGGCCCTCCACATCTTCCTGTATAATTAATTTTCATAAGGGTGTACAGTTCCCACCTTTCGGGGGTAAAATGTGTATTCTCTTCGGTTGTTTTATTTTTATTTATTTATTGCAAAAATATTCAGTGGACGATGTCATGATGCCATTTGTGAGCTTAGGTCTCTGGTTGGTAGCCGAAAGGATATGACTATAAAAGGGAAATGAAAGGAAATGCTCGTAGTAAAATGCAAATTCAACATTATTAAACAGAAGTTGAATGAAATTAAAAGATTGGACGCCAAGACAAGAAAATGCTCACCCAAATGAACCATCTGAACTCAGATGTTTATAAACTGGATGTAGGAAAAGCTTGTATTAACTCTAAAAACCACAACAGTCAGATTGGAAGCCTACCTCACAAAAACCAATGACCCTCTCCTGCAAATAGTAAAACACCAAATCCACTCCATAAACAAAGAATTTGAACTCTTCAAGAAACAGCTTGATATACTTGAAATCCTACCAACAAAAAAACGAAACGAATACCATCTATGCCAAACGAGTAAAGCAGGAAGCAAAACAACTTGGACAAATGAAATTGCAACAAAACTGGGAGGGTAATGCGTTAAGGTCCATCCTGAACTGTTAGATTCCCAGCTATGGATCAAAAACTTTGAGGAATACTTGCAACAGGGCTAAAATTTGAAATATTATTTACTTTACATTTGTGCCAAAACTTCCTTTCTTTAAATTTTATTTTATAAATGCAATAATTTTATATCCGTAAAAAAGATAGCTACAATTCCAATATGTGCGGATTTTAAGAAAAATTCTTACGATGCTAAATAAATAAACCAAGTGAACAGAGTTTTTTTTTTTCTGTTATTTATTACACGTATATATAATGGGCCTCCGGTGGAGCAATGAATTGCGTCTCGGATTGGTGAATTGGCAGAGCCGAGTTCAAATTCCAGTCAAATCAATTACATTCACTTACGTGCTTATAACCTTGGGAAAGGTAGGAATTCTCCTTTTCTCCCTCCAGCTATGGTTAAAGAGCAGGACAGACCGGGTTCTATAGCCTTGAATGGCAACTGGCCTACCGCAGAAAGAAATGGCAACCTACTGCGGGAAAAACCTTCCTCGTCAGTCATGTATCGAAAGATACATGATCGCCTAAGCGTGTATCACGCATAGCACATAACTGAATGATATTCACTTACGTGATAATACTCTTGGGAAAGGTATGAATCCTGTTGCTCACCCTCCACCTATGGTGAAATAGCAGGACAGACCGGGTTTTATAGCCTTGGATGGCAACTGGTCTACCATAGAAAGCAATGGCAACCTACTGCGGGAAGAAATCTGTCTCGACAGTCGTGTATCGAAAGATAAATGATCGCCTAAGCGTGTATCCCGCATCGCACATAACTGATAATGGACCTCAGTGCAAAATATGGTTCTTGCTGTTCGTCGGAGTAAACGATAGTCTGAAAAACGCCGACAATCTAACTATTGACCAAAAGCGAGGAGACATTTTTTTGTTACATTTAAAATTTGACCTTGGTTTAAGAGGGTTTGAGACAGATTCTGAAAGATCAATCCACTTTTAGCTGAAATATGGCGAACTGCGCGTTTCTTTTCTAATCGTTTATTTTTTTAATGATTATAGCCCCATACATTTAAGATGGCAGTCAAACTCCTCTCCTCATTCTGGTAAGATGTTAAGGTCAAATTGGATTCGCATAAAGATCCTTCGATTTTGTATCGATGCCGATCAAGATACTGGAGAATGCGACGAAAGAAAAATTTGCTGAATTCTCTGATAATTTAATGCCTTCTCGATTGGATTATCGAATAAAACAAATTCATCTATTCGTGTAAACAAGTCTTATTTTTCTCTCTCTCTTTAATCCTATGTGAAAGGGGTAAAGCACTCAATGTTAATACTTTAAAGTCACGTTTTGATTTTATTAAATATTGTACGTAGCTTTTTGTGCTTTTGGGTTCTTGATGAGTTTTTATTTGTTTTAATTGATTAAAGTGTTCAAGTACAAATGAGAAGGAGAGATAAACTGAAGAAAGGCTCAAAATTCATTGGGAGAAAATGTAAAGAGCTAAAAACTAGAGTATGCGTAGAGAGAACGGCGGATAAATAACGAGTGAGAGGCAGAGGAGAAATACAAAAGGTGCAGAGGGGTGGCATAAAAAGAAGGAGGCAACAGAAAGATAAAGTGAGGGAATGAGAAGAAGCGGCAGAAGAGAGAACTAGGCAGAGGAATATAGCGGGGAGGCGAATGGAGATGAGGAAATGAAGCCGTGGTAGAGTAAGGAGGAGGCGGATTTAAAAAGAGACAGACAGAAGACGTAGAGGAAGAAGAGTGAGAATACGAGAGATGACAGAAGAATAAGATAAGAGGGTGGTTAAAGAAGAAGCAGTAGGCAGAGGAAGGGGAGAAAAGAAACAGAAAAGAAGGAAGGAGGCAGAAGAAGGTAAATAAATACGCAGTGGGAGAGGGGAGAAGGTAGAGGAATATGGAAAGCAAGGAAGAGGAAGACATCGAGAAGAAAAATGGAGGCAGATTAATAAGTGTTAGAGGAAGTTAGTGATGAGATAATGGCAAGGAAGTAAAGAAGAAGAGAAAAAAGGGGGAGAAAATGAAGGACAAGACAGATCAAGAAGAGAGAGAAAAAGTCGAAGATAACGATGAAATAGGAAACAGTAGAAAATAATGTAAGTCAGGAAGAGAATTGAATAAACAGACGATAATTTCTTCTTCGGTAAAAAAGACAGAAAGAAATTCAAGAATATGAAAAAAAGACTAAACAATGATCTAAGTAAAATGATAAGGAAAGAAAAAAAAATTAAATTTAATAAAATTACGGAAAAAGAGAATAAAATTAAAATTAAAAGCACATGAAGAGAAAATGTGAAAATGAAGCCGAAGGAAATCTGAAAAGAAGGAAAAAAGAATAATGAAGATCACAAAAAAGGGATTTCAAGGAAGAAAAATAAAGAATGAAAAAGATAAAATAGAAAAGTCCAAACGTGGAAAGAAGGATTAAAGAAACTAAATGAAAATAGAAACAAAAGAATAAAAAGACATGAAAAATAAAACAAGAAGCCAAAAAGAAAAGAAAATATGAAGAGAAAGAAAAGGAAAAAAGAATGAGAAGAAAGAAAAGAAAAAAGTGCAGGGGAAAGTGAAGAAAAGATGGGAAAAAGAACATGTAGAAGAAAAAAGAATGAGAAAAATAGAGGAGAAAAATATGGAATGAAAAGGGAAAAGGAAAGAAAAGAAAGAGATGAGAAGAATGAAAAAAAGAGAGAAAAAACGACAAAAATACAAAAGATCTGTAAGAGAGATAGAGATAGAAACGGACTGAGATAGATAGATAGATAGATAGATAGATAGATAGATAGATAGATAGATAGATATGAACAGGCTGAGATAAATAGATAAAAAGAGAGGAACAGATTGAGATAGATAGATAGATAGATAGATAGATAGATAGATAGATAGGAACAGACTGAGATAGATAGATAGGAACAGACTGAGATAGATAGATAGATAGATAGATAGATAGATAGATAGATAGATAGATAGATAGATATGAACAGGCTAAGATAGATTGGAACATTTTGATATAGACGGAATAATTAGAGAGATAATGAAGAGAATAGCATATAATAATAATAATAATAAAAATAATAATAATATAGAAGAAGAAGAAGAAGAAGAAGAAGAAGAAGAAGAAGAAGAGATTTCCCGCCATTAATGAACAATTCCGGGGATTCTTCATGGACGAAAACAATTCAAATACAAAAGCTTCGTGATGAACTTATCTCAATCTTAATTACACTGATGCAATTAAGTCCTATTAATTGATAAAAAAAAATAATTTCATTAAGTTCTACGTTTGCCTACAGAAAGAAAAAGCACGCGAGGGAGAAAAAAAAATTAAAAATAAAAGAAAAAAAACAACAATATATGATCACGGTTAGAAAATAAAAGACATTTCTTTTATTCGAAAGGAATATTTATGTCTTCCCCCGAAACATTTTTTTTTTTTTTACTTAATTTACTTAGCAATCTTTTGCTGATAGTTTTGGCATTGGGCATCGTGGATTTTACAAAAAAAAAAAAAAAAAAAAAACAGTCGAAGAGCCCAGTTTGTCCTATTATTTTACCTAGATTATACACCTAAAATATACAGTGAAAAATCTATTCTGCTGCCGTTTGTCTACATCCGCGGCTTACGTCCAAACGTGTGGGTAGGTTAATCGATAATGGTCCGGAACTGTTAATCGGAGAGCCGAGTTCCAATTCACATTGGGTTATTTATATTCACTTGCACACAAATAACGTTTTAGAAATGTATGAATCAATATCTTCTCCTCCATGTATGGGTTAATTAGTAAAACTTGCATCACTGAATCATTATTATCTCCAAATAAAAAATAAAAATTCTTACAATCTAAAAATATTTTATGGCTTTAAATATCCGGCAAAGTTTTGAGAAACCGTAAAAAAAAAACAAATCAATTAATTAAAACCACAGTGAACGAACGTAATTTGAAGCAGAAATTCACAGGTAGATGTTGCTATCATTAAATACAATAAGATTAAATATTTATTTTATATATAAATAATGCAGAGAGTGTGGTTAATACTGTTAGACACTGCAAGCACCCTGCTTTTATCGACTACATATTAATATGTCTCATAATAGACAGTTGTAGTAATCTACAAAAGCCACCTATCGTTTATACTGCAACAATACTTAGTTGATCTCAGTTACAGTTTCTGGAGGAGAACGCATAATCTAGCAAGATCAACAC
Organism: Acanthosepion pharaonis; assembly: GCA_903632075.3. NCBI lineage: Eukaryota > Metazoa > Mollusca > Cephalopoda > Sepiida > Sepiidae > Acanthosepion > Acanthosepion pharaonis. The sequence goes on from CAHIKZ030001979.1 coordinate 2,185,178, forward strand.
GTTTGAACAAAGCTCCTATGCTAAAACCTTGGTCACGATTCCTTGTGAAGTCGTGCTAACACGACAGTTTCGTCTCCCCAATTTTACTCAGAAGGTTTGAGTCAATCCATGGTATGCATTCCAGGCTCTTTGTAACGGTAAACCACGTTGGGGTCACACTACCCCTCCAAACTAAGAGTCGCATGACTAGAAAGAACAGTTTTATATATTTACCCCACCAGACCATCATCTATATCGTATTATAAAAATATAATCCTTAAAAAAAGCCTCCTCTCCTAAAAAAATCTTGCCAATTTATTTCATCTGAATAAGCCTAAAAAATTTGGGTGACAGAACTAATTTCAACTTGAGAGTAATTTGCAGGTAAAGCTCCGCGTTTATTTTCTAATTAAAAATTCCCCGTATAGATCCATTTGGGCGTCCTGGGTAAGACGTTAAACTACATCCGCGTCCTGGGTAAGACGTTAAACTATGTCCAGCTGCAAGGCCTCTGATCAGGAGGTTTTGAGGAGCGTGGAACCACCTCTTAATCGCTGGTGTTCCCAGGTCCACCAGGACCGGGGTGGTAGCACCTGTTAGGGTCCCAGCTATGGGTAAATAGTTAACTAATACCAGCAATACTTTTTTTTGAAAAAAATTATTACCAACAATATAATTTTGAAGGAAATATATTACCAGAAACAGATTTTTGACAAAACAAAATATCACCAGCAATAAAATTTTTTGTCGGCATTAAATAACCCCCGAGGTTGATATGCCGTAAAACAAAATAAACCAAACCAATCCATCATACTTATTATAAAACCCAGGTTGTGTGTGTGTGTGTGTATGTGTGTGTCTGTTCGTTTATATATTGGATCGGATTTCCTACATTTTTCAACCGATTTCAACAAAACTTCACAGGACTACGTAAAATTACGTTGCGGTGGTTCTGACAGAAAAATTGGAAAAACACAATTGTTTTTGCACGAAATCAATTTAAAAACACGATTAAGAGGCATCACGAGAATGAAAGGGGGACAACTCATATCGAGTTATACTTATTATAAAACTCAGGTTGTTTTTGTGTGTGTGTCTGTGTTCGTTTATATATGGGATCGGATTACCTACATTTTTCAACCGATTTCAACAAAACTTCACTTTTTTTGGCAGGTAGTGTTTGCTATTGTCTTGCACACTTTTTTCTTTATTTTTACATTCAGAATGCTTTAAAAATTCCATTTACAAGATTTGTTTATAATAAAATTCTATTCAATCGGTAGACTCATAACGATTGAAAACAATGTTTTTGTTTGAGTTTGACCAATTCGTAAAACAAAAACAAAAAAAACAAAAAACAAAACAAAAAAAACTAATTAAGACATGCGTGTCCGTCAACCTTAAACAAAAATGTTTGTCAATTTTATTTTTCAGTCTTTATGATGGTCGATACTTGATCTATCTCTTACTGTTACATCCCCGGGCAACGCCGGGCTCTAATGCTAGTTTGTATATAAATGTACATGCTGAATTCGAAAATAATAAGAAATTACCGTTTTGGAGTTATCGACAGAATTTCGGACTCATTCACTTTGCAGTGGCTGAAACTGAAATTAATTCTGTCACCCAAAACGTTGTTTGCACATATAAAATACTAGATTGGTGCTTTTCGATGTGATCTAGTAGTTAACAAGCTTGTCACACTAGAACGATTATGACTTAGTAGTGAGTTCGATCCTTGCTAGATGCCCCATAGTTTCGTCTTTGTCCCACATTTAAGCTACGCTTAGAAAATCACCCTAAAATACTAGAATGGCAGCCCTCGAATGGCAGCGAGGTCTCAACATTTTACAGTTGAAATTTCTAAATGCAACCTTACGTTCTGTTCGTATAGTTTTCATGTCTCACCTCTTGTATCCCTGTCACCTATGTTCAAAAATTTAAATACATTGGAACACCTTCTGTGTCCTTGATAACTCTTCCCTTATTGTCTTTTCACCTCACTCTTTTCATTTTCTTCCATTCCCAGAAATCCCTTGCGTCCTGGTGGCCTTAACCTATCGCTTGGTGTGAAATGATTTTTTAAAAAAATGGCTGCTTGGTTTCTATGTTTGTAATGCGTCTCACACTAAAATACCGTACGAGAAGTCAGTCATGTAATGTTTCAACACTCGTAACAAAAAAAAGAAGAAAAGAAGCTATCTACCCGTTGTTTTTTCGTCTAATTTTGCACCCCCACACAACCGCCATTTTCGTCATCATCTTTTTTTTTTCTGTGCAGTGATAACCTGTGATTGAGCTGTGACGTCAGTTTGCAATTTCCTGGGCCTCTTCGACGTCATTATTTTTTTTCAGAATATCTGTAATTTTTTTTTTTAATTTTATTCCCACCTCGCGAAATGCTACACGCACCCTCTCCCCGTAAAAGGAATGAAGAGACGAATCCTCAGCACTTAGTCATTTTATTTTTGTTTTTTTTTTTGTTTTGTTTTTTGCGTGTGTGTGTGTGTGTAAGAATTTAAATTTCGGAGGAGAGTCGGTTAGTTCGAGACTCGAGAAAGAAGAAGGGATTGTCAAAAAAAAAAAAAAATTTTAAAAAAAAAGGGAAAAATCCGACAGAAGAAGCGGGAAAATCTGCCGGAAGATGTAGAATGGTGTACAAGCAGAGACATTTTACAAGTTTAAAAAAAATAAAAATAAAAGTAAAAATAAGAAGCATAGCAAATAAAAAAAAAGACGATGAAAATAAAATTAAAAAAAAAAACTTGACTAAAACAATTACAGATCGAAAAAACGTTTCTTTTAACGAATTTATTGATTTTTAAACAGTAATTTAATTTTTTTAATGCTATTTTTTTGTGGGATTCTATTAAAAACGTTTTTTGTTTGTTTTTGGTTTTTCTTTTTTCTGATGACTTATTTAACGACATTCACTTTTAGGAAACTTTCGCGTTTTACTGATAATGTATGCCACTGCCACAATAAATGATTGGCAAAAAAAAACTCTTTTAAGGGGTGCGCTGAGATATAATTGTTAGAGTCTCCTTACGTGAAATAAGCCAGCCAAGTTCAAATTCCAATCAAAATCATTACCTTCCCCTTCTCACAAATACCCTTTGGAAAGGTAGGAATACTTCATTTCTCCACATTCAGATATATGTTAAATAATAGGGTAGACTATGCTATCTAGCCTTGTTTGGCAACCAGTATAAAGAATGACCGTTCTGAATTCAAAACGCCATGTTTGCCTGGTGGGGTAAGTATCTGAAAACTAACAAAGGTACGTTAGATACAGTTGTGGTATAAAGCACAGGTTCGATTTGTATGCTTTGAAGAATCATAAATTGCCCTGAGTAGATGGCTATGCATGAAACTCCGCGGCATTTCAGACTGAACTCTTTAGTAGATTGTTTTCATTCCACTGGCAGTGCATAGATATGTCACATCTGGATTTGATTTCTTAGTGCTCAGTGCACACTGCCCGAGCCAGGGATCGAACTCTTGTAACCAGCACTTTAATCCACTAGGGACAATCATCAGGGGAGTAATTCGGCTTCTGTTGTGGCTGCTTCTGCTGTTGAAGAAGTGCTGCTGTTTCTCTTTCATTGCTTATTGACGGTTTGATCAAATATGGATCAGAATTCGACAGGATGATAAAATAAAGAACAAATAGAAAATGTATATCAATGTAATATGTTTCAAATTTATGACATTTCCATCAGAGATTGAGAGAAACAGACCAAAGGACATTAACACTGGTCTTTTCAATTATGTTTCGGTCACTTCTCATTGGTCAGATACATGTCACGTGTATTAAAACCGTTAATAATTCTATATGTATGTAACTTTGTTAAGATTCGTGTATGTCTAAGCGGGCATCGAATGGTAATGCGTATTCGTAATTGCGTGTGTTTTTCTGTCTGGCGTGAGTTCTAATGCCTTTAGCTTCTTGCTCTCAGTCAGCAAAGAGGGGTGGCACTTCATTCTAATTTGGAGCTGATCTTTTTATGCATGTATTCTTTGTATTAGGTAGATATAAGTCATATTGCTTAAGAATGGATTCAAGGAGAGATGGTGATGTAATATTATGTTTTAGGCGAATGCTTATAATTATCAATAATGCTAATAATAAGAATTCACAGCGTTGTTTCCTTAAAGAATTATGTTCTTTTTTTAATTAGGCTGGCATTACAAGTGTTTCGGTCTTTTTGACTGTTTTCTCTCAATCTCTAACTAAACTTAAAAAAAAAAAAATCTTTCCTACTTGATCTTCTTTATCATATATATATATATATATATATATATATATATATATCTTGAAATGCAATGTCAATCGGTATCTTCTGTCTTCTTAATTATTCTTCTTTTATTGTTCTCTCTTCTTAATATTAGTTTTTCTCATATTCTCTAACATTCAGAGACCCCTTGCATTCTAGTGGCTTTATTGCCTTTGATCTTCAAAAATTTAAATGCAATGTCAATCGTTATATTCTGTCTTCTTAATTCTTGTTCTTTTATTGTATTCTCCCCTTAATAGCAGCTTTTCTTATATTCTCTAACACACAGTAATCACTTGCGTCTTAGTGGCTTAAATATCTTCCTTGGGGTGAAATGATTAAAAAAATAGATTGTACCCATGACACAGTTCGAAAATCTCACACATAATGAGAAAGCCTCTCAATATAATCTGCTCGGTAACTTACTAAGGAAAACTTTTAACTCGGGATCAAACATCAAATCTGGAAATAACACTTATAAAGGATTATCTCTCGCAACTGTAGCGGATTTATAATGGTATTATTTACTCTCTGCGGTATCGCAGATTTTACAAATAAATGATTCTACGCATGAGTACACAGAGGTTATGCGCCCGTAAAAGAATCATTTCTTAAGAAATATGTTGAGTAAAAGAGGAATGAAATGCTACAGAAAAATGAACAAAAATGGTAATAAAATGGAATTAAATGTATTAAATATACACTAAATAAAATAAAGATTTATAGTGTATAAATAGCGGTGTCAGGCTACTGACTGAGGTGATTATTGAGTGACTCTTGAGTGGAACTATCCAGTCGAATTAAGGTGAATTGTTGTGCGTCAATGATTTGGGTTTTGACAGGATTTACCGGACGTTAAGCCGAGCCGCGCTACTAACAAGGTATTCACTGAAATGGTTAATTATCTTTGATTGACTTTTACTTCTTTGTTCTTGTTAAGTATTTATTTGAGGTTGTAATTTATTTGAGGTTGTAATTAAATACTGCTTTATCTTAACATTGAAGTCTTGTGTTATACTTAATTATTAACGGCCACCGTACGTCAGAAAAAGACTAAATTAAGTACAAAAAAAATAAAGATTTATAGTGTATATGTAAAATAATTTTACCAACATGTGGGGGCGGGTTCCTCACACCAAAACAAGGACAAAAGCCCATATAAACTTATAACTGCAAATTCTTCCTTTTCGATTTAACAAATTTAAAGAAAGATTACGGTAGAATCAAGAACACGTCCCTAAATTAGTAAAATTATTCTTAGATTGTATCTTGTATTGTACATTTAACAGCGTCTACTGTAAGCTTTAAATTTGTCATATAGAAAGAAAATATGTAACTACCGACACTGGAGTTCGAGCGTGGCACTCTGGACTTAAGAATATATGTTTTTCAGCAGGTGAAAAAATAGGGTTGTCAGGCTACTAACTGTAGTGATTACTGAGTGACTATTGAGTGGAACTATCCAGTCGAATTAGTGTGAATTATTGTGCATCGATGATTTGGGTTTTAATTTAGGAGTTACCGGAAGTTTAGCCGAGCCGCGCTACTAACAAGGTATTCACTGAAATGGTTAATTATCTTTAGTTGACTTTTAATTCTTTAATCTTGATAAGTATTTATTTGAGGTTGTAATTAAATATGTTTTATTCTATCCATTGAAGTCTTGAGTTATACTTAATTATGAACGGTTACCGTACGTCACAAAAAATAAAAAAAAATAAAAAATAAAAATAAAATAATAACTCGAAAAGGAAGCATTTGCAGACATAACTTTATATGGACTTTTGCCCTTGTTTTGGTGTGAGGAACCAGACCCCAAAGGTTGTAAAAGTATTTTTGATACATCCTGTATATATATTGTGGAGATTCCCAGAAATAAATCCTTTGCATTGAACACTTGATCGTCTCTTTGGGAAGTCCTCGTTGCGGGGAATGTATTAAATTCAAGATGTAAATAGTGTTATATATAGACTGAACGGCGATACCGTGATCGAATGATAATTAGATTCTAGGCCAATGGTTATTAAATGGGGGACTTAAAAACAGAGGCAGGCAAACGTCAGAGGAGCGGCTATGAGAAAATAAAGAAAACATTGATATTAATATTAAACTTAAATATATTGTTATGAAAATAAACCTTACCAAAACAAAAATAAAAAAGGGGTATAAGACAAGGAAGAGTCTTCTCGCCAGACCTTTTTAAGTTATACACTGAGACAATTCTGAGAGAATTAGAAGTTCGACCAGAATTCATTATTGGCTGCCACAGTCTTTATAACCATAAGATATTCAGATGACACAGTTTTGATTGCAGACACAGAAAGGAAACTATAAGAAATTCTACAGAAGGCATTGAAGGAAAGCGAGAAGAAAGGACTAAACCCCAATTGCAAGAAAACTGAAAGCATGTTTGGTAGAAAGAGGGACAGACTAACATGCAAATTACAAATTGGAGATAAAGAAATCAAACATCCGCAATAATTTAGATATCTGGGAAGCGGATTAACAGAGGAAGGAAAGTGTAACAGTGAAATCAGAAGTTGCAATTGGACAACGAAAGATGACTTCCAAAAGCTAAGCAAAGAAATAAGAAACAGAAAAAATATTGTTAGAAACAAAGAAAATACTACTGAACTGTTATGTAATATCAGTCCTCTTACATGGCAGTGAATGTTGGAAAATTGCCTCACAGATGAAGAAGAGACTTGAAACAACAGAACAGAGGTTCTACAGAAGGATACTGAGAATACCATGGGCCGAATATGTGAGCAATAACGAAGTATTAGAAGCAATAGCAACAAACTAAAAATACTTATAATTAACACCAGGAAGAGATAGTTGGAATTTTTGCGGCAGATAATGAGGAAAGATGACATGGAAAATTTGATACTGACAGGAGAGACCGAAGACAAAAGGGGCCAAGTAATGCAACGCATAACCTAAGGGCGAGCTTGAATGAAAGGATGGCGAAAGAGGGTTTGGAAGAGATGACAAAAAAGACAAAGGTTATTAAGGACATAAAAGGGGAGGAAATTGTGGAGAGGCAGAATCGACAACTTCCTGAAGGGACACGGCACACAGAATTATTATAATTGCTTCGTGCTTCAATTTAATTCTTCTTCCTTCTGTTTTGATTTTCTTCTTCTTCTTCTTCTTCTTCTTCTTCTTCTTCTTCTTCTTCTTCTTCTTCATCATCATCATCATCATCTACATCGATTTTCCTCTTCTTTTGAACTACACCACATATTTGATTTAAAAATATATATATATATATATATATATATATATATATATATATATATATACTTTTCTTTTTTCGCTCTTTTTCTTTCTATCTATCTATCACTCAATCTATCTATCTCGGTATATTCATTATGTCTCTATCTATCTATCTATCTATCTATCTATCTATCTATCTATCTATCTATCTATCACGGTATATTCATTATCTATCTATCTATCTATCTATCTATCTATCTATCTATTTATCTATCTATCTATCTCCTTTTCCCTTTCTATCTATCTATCTATCTCCTTTTCCCTTTCTATCTATCTATCTATCTATCTATCTGATAGATTTGCTTATCGCCCGGTTTACACTCCTTTCCCGCTTTTGAAAAGGAGCAGAGATTTATCCTTTGTTTTATTTTTAGGCTTGCCTTCTCTCATTCTTCTTCTAAAATATTCTCATTTGTTTCACTCCCAGTAACCGCTTGCGTCTCAGTGTCATTGTCCCCATTATTTTTTATAGTGGGGCGAAGAAATGATTAAAGAACATATCATATTTTCCATATGTGTGCTTTTAGCCTTTGCACTGAACACACCAGTCAACTGGCGAAAATAGAGCCTCACCAAACGTATCAGACATGCGCACGAATACAAAAAGTAACGCGTAAAAAGGCATTCAGGCGCACATAGGCAGAGAGACGCATTTTACACTGTCTTTTCTGACTTGATTCTTCATTCTCTTTGGAGAAGCGGCCTTTAGAAATATCCTTTTATTCTCGTTTTTCTATTTTGCATTTTCTGAATATCCACCATTTCGGAGTTTCTCTATTCGCCTCTTTTTCTATTCATTCATCTCTTAAACGTGTCTTCGTTCAATCGCGATTCAGTTAATCAAACTCAATTTCATTTTATTTTTCTACATACGCCAAACTTCTTCCTTCCTATTAATGTCTCCTCTTCTGAAGATTACCCCGAAAATCTTATACTCATGATTACACAAAGAACTTAAAGATCCTTCCTTCCTGTGTCTGTTCTTTTTGCGAAAAACATACACATCTATCTATCTATCTATCTATCTATCTATATATATATATATATATATATATATATATATATATATATATATATGTATATATATATATATATATATACAGATGTATATATATATATATATATATATATATATATATATATATATATATATATATATATATATATATATATATATATATATATATATATATATATATATATATATATATATATATATATATAATATCTGTGTGTATTGATATAATAGGAAAGAAATGTTAGATTAATGATCCTAAGTTCTTCAGCATTTTATTTTTATTTTTAAAAAACAGTGCTCGATAAAGGAGTAGAAATCAATTATTATTTTGTTTTTAATTTTTTATATTCATTTTTTATTTTTTTCTTAAATTTTTAAAAAATAATTTAAAAAAAATAAGTATACACACACACGCACACACATATATATATTTATATACTAATATTATACTAATAGTAGTACAAAATATATATATATATATATATATATATATATATATATATATATATATATATATATATATATATATATATATATATGTATGTATGTATGTATTCTATTATTATACTAATAGTAGTACTCAGCTGTTAAACAAATCTCGGATAGCACTTGTAAGTCGTCTATCAAAACAAATTGGTACCTGACAAAAAAAAAAAAAAAGGAAAATAAAGAAAGCACTAGAAACATCCGAAGAGGGCGAAACAAATCGTCCAGTGCCTTAAGTTATTAGTCCAAAAAAAAAAAAAAAACAAGCGAGTTATAAATCTAAAACGTGGAGTGGTCAGTACGCTAAGTAGAGCTATATATATATATATATATATATATATATATATATATATATATATATATATATATATATATATATATATATATATATATATATATATATATATATATTTTCATTTCTGTAGTTTACTGCTACCAGCAAGCAGAAATATTTCTCCTCCCGATGATGGCCATTTTGGCCGAAACTAGTCGAGGAATCTAAATGGAAAATAATAAAAAAAAAACGAAAGAATAATAATGTGTCTTAAGATTTTAATTTTTTAATATTTTTTATTGTTCAATATATATATATATATATATATATATAAGAAATTTAAAACAAGGCGAAAACAATGGCCCTGAATTCAAGCTCCAAGTTCAAAGAAAAAAAAAAAAAACGAGTAAAAAGACAACTACGTTACGTCCTGAATACATTAAGTAGAGCAAAACCTAAGATAATCCAAAGGCGACAGGCCATATATATTTTACAAACATTTACACCGAGTATGTTTGAGCAGATAGAAATAGAAATGTATTCGTAATCTTTCTTTATCGGGAGGCTTGTGAGTCTATATTTTCCTCTTTTGAACCCACTGGAAACTATTCTGTTTTTGCAATTTCCGCCATTTTTTATCATTTCCTTTAATTTTAATATTTTAATCGTAGTATCTTGTGCCCCCCACCCCCCAGTTTATCAATCATCCTTCGATTCTCGTTAACATTATGTTGGCTAAAAAAAGAGGTTACCTTTTGAAAGGTTTTGTCTATTTAAAACTATCTCTATATTCTCTGGTATGAAAAGTTTTATATGCGCCAGTTGACTGGTGGGTTTAGTTCAAATGCTAAAGCACACAGATAGAAAAGACTATATTTGATTTAATGATTTCGTCATAAACAACGTGACAATGTTACAAAGATCCAAGCAGTAGGTATGTAGGAAGTCATCGTGACCGAGAGTTTGAGTGTGCTGGCCTTGTTCAGTTGGCCCTGTGGGTGTTGAACAAATACAAATGTGCCCGAAGGAGAGTCTGCAATAGAAATTAGCTAGCCGCCCTAATAGACGGGCATCATCTAATACTTGTGGGCAGCTATTTTTATTTCTATGTAGGTAGGTAGATCTATCTATCTATCTATCTATCTATCTAGATAGATAGATAGATAGATAGATAGATAGATAGATAGATAGATAGATAGATAGATAGATAATGAATACACTGAAATAGATAGATAGATAGATAGATAGATAGATAGATAGATAATTAATAGACTGAGGTAGGTAGGTACGTTGATAGATAGATAGATAGATAGAGAGAGAGAGAGAGAGAGAGAGAGGGAGATAAATAGATAATTAATAGACTGAGGTAGGTACGTTGATAGATAGATAGATAGATAGATAGATAGATAGATTAAAATATCTATCTATCTAGGTAGCTAGATATATAGAGAAATAAATAACTAATAGACTGAAATATATGTATATATATATATATATATATATATATATATATATATATATATATATATAGAGAGAGAGAGAGAGAGAGAGATATTTGTGTGCGCGTGCGTTTGTGTTTTAGCGTGAAATTTTAAAAGAAGAATTCTTTTTTAACAGAGTAGGAAATCGGCAGGCTCCATTGTTTCGAGCATTTATTTGTCTCTCCTTTTTCAACCTCGCTCTTTTTTTTTTGTCAGTGTACCCATTATTGTTCTGTGTTTAAAATTTTGAATTCCATTCTTCCAGGAAATTCGCGTTCAGATTACAAGTTAGTTTGATCCCAGTCGGTGAAGATTTCTTCGCATGCATTTTAACTTTTCAAAAGCCCTTTCATGAAACTTTGCTCGGAAGAATAATGATTGCCGTCGAGGCGTTCAAAACATGCAACTTGCTTACGTCATTGGGGCATAGAATTGTGGCGAAATTCGGTTTCTGTTGACGAAGGAGAGCGACGGATTTGGTGCGGGTGAAGCGATTGTGGAAGGAAAAAGGAAGACAATGAAAAGAAGGGGAATGAATATGAAAAATAAAGAGAGAGAGAGAGAGTGGGTGAGTGAAAATAATACTCAAGCAGCAGAGAAGAGAAAAATGCTGAAGAAAAGGATGTGTGAATAAGACGGTTGGGTTCATAGTGAAAAAGAAACTCGAATCAGAAAGAAGAAGAAAAAGAAGAAGAAGAAGAAGAAACTCGAAGCAGAAAGAAAAAAAATAAGAAGAAAAAGAAAAAGAAGAAAATCAAAGAAGAAGAAGAAACTCGAAACAGAAAGAAGAAGAAGAAGAAAATCGAAGAAGAAGAAGAAAATCGAAGTAGAAAGAAGAAAAAGATGAAGAAAATTGAAGGAGAAACACGAAGCAAAAAGAAGAAAAAACTCGAAGAAGAAAGAAGAAAAAGAAGAAGAAAAAGAAGAAAAAGAATAAAATCAAAGAAGAAGAAGAAACTCGAAGAAGAAGAAGAAAATCGAAGAAGAAGAAGAAAATCGAAGAAGAAGAAGAAAATCGAAGTAGAAAGAAGAAAAAGATGAAGAAAATCGCAGGAGAAACTTGAAGCAGAAAGAAGAAAAAACTCGAAGCAGAAAGAAGAAGAAGAAGAAGAAAAAGAAGAAAATCAAAGAAGAAACTCGAACCAGAAAGAAGAAGAAGAAGAAAATCGAAGAAGAAGAAGAAGAAGAATAAAATCAAAGAAGAAGAAGAAACTCGAAGTAGAAAGAAGAAGAAGAAGAAAATCGAAGAAGAAGAAGAAACTCGAAGTAGAAAGAAGAAAAAGAAGAAGAAAATCGAAGGAGAAACTCGAAGAAGAAGAAGAAGAAGAAGAAGAAGAAGAAGAAGAAGAAGAAGAAGAAGAAGAAAAAGAAAACAAAGAAGGAAATCGAAGAAAGAAGAAGAAGGAGAAGAACATCGAAGCAGAAAAAAAAGAAGAATCATTCGATGAATGTTATGAATCTTGTTTTTAATGACTTCAAGTTGTTTAAGGTCTGCTAGTACTTTCAGCTGTACATACAGCAATCCTCAGGCATGGAAATTAATTCAACCTTAGCGTTGCGACTTCACACTCCAAAATTTCTTATCCGTTAACAATAACACATTTCTAAAAAAAAACATTTTTCGATTCGCATTTAATCTTTCGTGTCCCCCTACTACCTGGATTTAGTAAAAAAACAAATTAATTTCCATGTCTGAAGATGGCTGTATGTGCAGCCGAAAGTACTAGCAGAATAAAAAAAAATGACCTTATACAACTTGAAGTTATTAAAAACAACGATCATGACATTCATCGAGTGGTACGTAGGTTAATGCAACTTTAATAAATTTATTTCCGAAGATGTTTTTGCCATTTATATCATTAACTTTACTAATCTAATTTTTGTATGAATGATTCGTGTAATATATATATACATATATATACATATATATATATATATATATATATATATATATATATATATAGAGAGAGAGAGAGAGAGAGAGAGAGAGAGATAAAGAAAGAAAAGAAGAAAGAAATAGACATAGATAGATAGATAGATAGATAGATAGATAGATAATGAATCGACTGATGTAGATAGATAGATAGATAGATAGATAGATAGATAGATAGATAGGACTGTCAGTCAGTCAGATAGATAGATAGATAGATAGATAGATAGATAGATAGATAGATAGATAGATAGATAATGAATCGACTGAGATAGATAGATAGATAGATAGATAGATAGATAGATAGATAGATAGATAGATAGATAGGACGGTCAGTCAGATAGATAGATAGATAGATAGATATATAGATAGATAGATAGGACTGTCAGTCAGTCAGATAGATAGATAGATAGATAGATAGATAGATAATGAATCGACTGAGATAGATAGATAGATAGATAGATAGATAGATAGATAGATAGATAGATAGATAGATAGATAGATGGGACTGTCAGTCAGATAGATAGATAGATAGATAGATAGATAGATAATGAAGACTGAGATAGATAGATAGATAGATAGATAGATAGATAGATAGATAGATAGATAGATAGATAGATAATGAATCGACTGAGGTAGGTAGATAGGTAGACCTGTAGATAGATATATAGATAGAAGGACTGTCAGTCAGTCAGATAGATAGATAGATAGATAGATAGATAGATAGATAGATAGATATGAGAAAATGAGACAGGGGAACTGAGAAGGAAAAAAGTCTATTGAAAAAAAAAAGCGGTTAGCCTTTATAAATGGCGTGCTAGACTTCTGTTCTCTTGAAGAGACAAAGAAATGAATAGAACACAATAGCAAATTTGAAAAAGATGAAACCATTGAAAGGGGTTAGATAGAGAGTCAGCTGAGGAAACGCAGGCGTCGTTTCAACGTTCTGGGGTAACAATGGCTCCCTCGCCACACACACGAAATAAATAAAATAAAAAATGGGGACTGAAATGATGCTTTAGAAAGAAACCTTAAAAGAATATCGAAGTCGGTTTTAACAACAACGGAAGAAAAATATATTATTGGATTTCTCAATTGAATGTACAAAATGAACAAGGATAAACGGTATGCCTATGCGAGAGAGAGAGAGAGAGAGAGAGAAGAGAGAGAGAGAGAGAAGAGAGAGAGGGGGTTCCAGAGAGAGAGAGAGAGAGAAGGTGGTTACAAATGGGGAGAGAGAAGTGGATATAAGGAGATAATGAGACGGACAGAGAGAAGGTACGTGGAAGATCGAAAATATGAATAAGACAATCAGAAATCCGGCTCAATCAGAAATCCGGCTCAATCAGAAATCCGGCTCAATCAGAAATTCGACTCAATCAGAAATTCGACTCAATCAGAAATCCAGCTCTCTTAACCGCAAGAGCCATGTCAGATTCCTCGTTGCACGGACATTGTTAATAGTGTTTGATGGCGTTAGTTTCTTTTGGTTTATTTGTTTTTTTAATCGATATCACGCCCATGCAAGGCACTAAAGCCACTAAGACACAAGCGGTTAAAGCGCGTGGAAGAATTAGGAACAGAAATATTAATAATGAGCCGGATTGGAAAAGTGTAATCAGGAGGACAGTAGATAGCTATTGACATTTCATTTAAATGTTTGTAGATCAAATCTGGCTGGAAAGCCTGGGGCCAGAAAAGAGTTCCCCAAACGAAAAGTGCGAGAAACGTAACTATAGAATTTTGGTGACATCTCGTCAGCTAATCTGTGAATGATGAGATCTCGAAGCCAGTCTAGTACTGCGTTTAAATTCAAAAAGTTTAGCTCACATATCAAAGAACGAACGGCTTTCATCTCCAAGAAGAATGCTTTTAAATCACTGATGATTGATTAGGGTCAAGCTTTTGCAAGTTATTTAAAGCCATGGAATATTTTTAGATTGTACGGGTTTTTAAAATTTAATAATGATTTACTGATACAAATATTACTAATTAACCCATAACTTGGGGTGGATACCCACCTTTCCCAAGGGTATTTGCGCGTAACTGGAATTGAAACTCGGGTCTACGATTAACAATTCCGAGTCAATATTATTATTGTTACACCACCCACACCTCTAAGTTTACAACAGCTGGTATTTCCAAGCGGTTACCCATCTAGGTAGTGACCAGGCTTGACGTTGCTATTTCGGTTATCATACGGGAACCGATGTTCCAATGTGATATGACCGTAAGCCTTATTGTCTGATGAGATTTCTTCATAATACATAGACCAGTAGACACTTGAAATTCAGTATTAGGGATGAAAATTATCTATCCTACCTATCCTCATAATATACACCGCTTTCTACCGACTTGTACGTTCTTCCACAACTTCATTTAGCAATCCCTGAACAGGAGTGGCTCTTTTGCCTTGAGTTATTTGAACAATAATAGTAAAAGTTTAAAATTCATCTTCACCCCGATGATACGTTTCACATGATTTTCATCCATTCTATCTATCTATCTATCTATCTATCTATGCCTATTCTTATCTCTCTCAGCCTATTCATATCTATCTATCTATCTATCTATCTATCTATCTATCTATCTATCTATCTATCTATGCCTATTCATATCTCTCTCAGTCTATTTATATCTATCTATCTATCTATCTATCTATCTATCTATCTATCTATCTATCTATGCCTATTTATATCTCTCTCAGTCTATTCATATCTATCTATCTATCTATCTATCTATCTATCTATGCCTATTCATATCTCTCTCAGCCTATTCATATCTATCTATCTATCTATCTATCTATGCCTATTCATGTCTCTCTCAGTCTATTCATATCTATCTATCTATCTATCTATGCCTATTCATATCTCTCTCAGTCTATTCATATCTATCTATCTATATATCTATCTATCTATCTATGGCTATTCATATCTCTCTCAGTCTATTCATATCTATCTATCTATCTATCTATCTATCTATCTATGTCTATTCATATCTCTCTCGGTCTATCTATCTATCTATCTATCTATCTATCTATCTATCTATCTATGCCTATTCATATCTATCTCATTCTAAAATGAACGTTATGATAGAGAGGAATAAAGAAAGAACGACATAGCAGGAAGAAAGAATGAAAGAAAGAAGGACACAATAAAAAAAAGGAAGAAAGATTATAACAGAAAGCCAAAAATGAAAAAAATAAATAAAGAAAGAATAATAGAAAGAAAGAAAGAATGACATAATAGAAAGAAAGAAAGAAAGAAAGAAAGAAAGAAAGAAAAAAAAAAGAATGGCATAATGCAAAAAAAAAAACGACATAATTATAAATCATAAGATTTAATGAAAGAAAGAAAAAATGAAAATATATACAAAGTATGTGGAATAATAAAAAAGGAAAATAAAGAGCGAGAAACGATGTTATTCACGCAAAGGAATGAAGAAGAAGGAAAAAAGAAAGAAATATAACAAGTGCAAAAGAGAAAGAAAATTCTTCGAAGTTCAAGAACAGCTTGAAAAGGGTCAATATTGGTAAAAAAAAACAGGATGGTTTGGGAGATGAGGAAAAAAGCAAAAGAAATAAAAGAAAAAAAAGAAAAAAAAATTAAATAAACGAAGAAAAGTAGTGTGGCAGGTCAGGGATGATGGATAGAAAGCATGTTATAATCTCATTATTGATCTGCTCATAATCCAATCGATCGAAAACGATTCGCGGAAATAAATATCACAGATTAGCATTGATCCCACCCTTATTAAAAAGAAAAAAAAAGAAAGAAAAAAGAACGCGTTATTTTTCACATTTGAGCAAATTTTTGTTTTAATTTTCGCTTCCTTTGCTCCCCACAGACGCTGTCAAACGAATAGCAACTAACAGGTGAACACCAACCAGTCGGAAGGCAAACTCCGATGGGCAGTCAATAACGCTTATATAATAGGCTTGGTAAGGTCATCCAACGTTGTCCAGGTTTACAAACGAGGCCCTGAATCATTAAAAAAAATGTTCTCTTCACATCTGATTTTAACGTATAATTATAAGACATTTTTTTAAAGTTTAAACGTTCAATAGATACAAATATTTAAGTAAATGCTTTGTTTATAATAAACAGCATTAACAACATTTACCGGCCTGAAAGTCCGAAAAATTTACATAAAAAATATGCGTCCTCTGACAGGAATCGAACCTGTAGGAAACCGTCATATAGTCTGACATGCTTTACCGATTTCGCCACAGAGGAGCGTTTGGGTTAGCACGGTCGATTTTACTGTTTTTAAACTACATGATTTTCTCTCGTATATTCATATCTGCTCGATGCGTATCCAAATGTAAACAAATGACGTCACACATTCTGAAATGGACAAAGTCCAACAATGATTTAAAGACATTATACGTATAAACATAAAAACTGTCTTAAAATAATTGTCGTGTTGAATCTTGAATATACAGCAGTATTAACAACATTTACCGGCCTGAAAGTCCGAGAAATTTACATAGAAAATATGCGTCTTCTGACAGGAATCAAACCTGTAGCCTATACGGAACCGTCATATAGCCTGACGTACTTTTACCGATTTAGCCACAGAAGACTGTTTCGGTTAGCAAAGTCTATTTTACTGCTTTTAAGCTACAATTCTCATATAGCCATCGCTAAATACATTTCGTATGATTATTATAATTTTAAATAGTATTAGGTTGGTGCATAATTATCAGGCGTTTTTTAAACAATATTTATTATGAAAAAAGAAACGTAACAATACGACAATAACATTTTTAAATATTTATTCTGGAGCGTATGTTTATCGTCAAGCATTTTTATAACCTGAAAATAAAATATTTTTATTAAAAAAAATTAAACAAAACAGCAATTTTTATTAACAAATGACACGCCAAGAAAAACGCCTGATAATTATGCACCAACCCAATATAAGAGGTTGAAGCGTTTATTATAATAATCAACGAATTTCTAACAGTATGCCGTGTGTGCATAGTAAAATTACGGATAGAAAATTTTTTTAAAATTACTAAAAAATGCATTAGCCTACTTATTAGTGTTTCTCGCGAAACACCTAGTGACACCTTAGGTTTACGGAAAAAAAAAAAAAACGGATGAGAAACAGTGCATGAGAATGTTATTCGAATGTTTATCACCAGGACAACTCCATGTAAGTTTTATGCAGGGTAGGAAATGAAGATAGTGGCAAAATGAAGTTTAGAAAAAAGATATCTTTTTGAAAATATACAGAAATGTGCAGGCATCTCATCTATCTATCTATCTATCTATCTATCTATCTATCTATCTATCTATCTATCTCACCCAGTCTCTTCAAATCTATCTACCTATATATCTATCTCGATCTTTTCATTATCTATCTATCTATCTATCTATGTAGACATGGATTTCTAGCTGGATTCTATCCTCTTTGGAATTTATATATATATATATATATATATATCGATCTTTTCATTATCTGTCTAGCTATATATCCCAGTCTCTTCATATCTATCTATCTATCTATCTATCTATCTATATATCTATCTATCTATCTATCTAGACATTGAGTTCTAGCTGGATTCTATCCTCTTGAGAATTTTATATATATATATATATATATGTATATATCGATCTTTTCATTATCTGTCTAGCTATATATCCCAGTCTCTTCATATCTATCTATCTATCTATCTATCTATCTATCTATCTATCTGTGTCTATTTATGTATATCTATCTATCTATCTATCTATCTATCTATCTATCTATCTATCTAATGTATATTTCTTTTTTTTCTATATATATATATATATATATATATATATATATATATATGAAAGAAAAAAATACAGAAAAAACAAAATTCTGAATATGCATTATTAATGTTAAAATAAAGTCGACGTCGGACGTTTCGGTCTATTTAAGACCATCTTCATGGACATTTTCATTTAAACATAATTAACATTATAACTTATAACAATTTAACACAAAAGACGATGGACATAAGAACCCAACTAATTCAGACAGATAACTGAAATTTTATACAGATCAGCGTTCTGTTTAAATATGATCACGTAGTCGTCACGTGGGCGATGTTGTTAAGACGTATTCGAAGATGATTTCCAAAAATTAAAATATCAAAAAGTCGATTGAAAAATTTTATAAAAAGTCAAAGAAATCTCTTCCGTTGATGTTGGAATACGTAGTGAAACAATTGGCTCTCACATCCTCAACAAGCTTGAAAGTCCTTCCCGTTACAATGCAAATCCAAAAATGATTTCAAAAACGATGCAACAGTTCTAAAAAACTTATGTTTAAATGAAAATGTTCATGAAGATGGTCTTAAATAGACCGAAACGTCCGACGTCGACTTTATTTTAACATTAATAATGCATATTCAGAATTTTGTTTTTTCTGTATTTTTCTTTCATACTGTCGGATTTATATCCATATATTTGCTTACATATATATATACATATATATATATATATATATATATATATATATATATATATAAACATATATATATATATACTTTTCTTTCTTTTTTCTCTCTTTTATTTCTCTTTTTTTCTTTATCTATCTATCTATCTATCTCTCCTAGTCTCTTCGTATTTATCTGTTTCATCACTCTGTCATTTCCTCAGCCTGTTCAGATCTATCTATCTCTCTATCTATCTAATGTTAGGGCCCGTAGAAGCAACGCACTCCCCTTATTGGAATTATCTAATTAAATTTTATTAGCAAATTGAACATTTCTATTTTCATGCAATTCCCACCATCAAAACTTTCTGCCATCTTCTCATAATAGAATCCCAGAAAAACAGCCTTTTATGGCCTTGGATATGAATCTCAGTGGAAAGACGTCTTCTGATCGAAATGATGATTAGACCGCTATGTAAGTAAAGGGCGATGTGTGTGCGGGGGAGGTGGGTGGAGGCCTTTGTGTTTCTGATTACGGTGACATCATTTTATTCCGACGATAATGACATGATTGTAACGAAAAATACAAGTTGCTATAAAAAAGAAACATCAAAGTAATGACTCAAGAAATACACCATAAGGTTGTCAGTGTTCAAGATTATAAATAAAAGAAATTATGTTCAAGAAGATATCGATTAATCTTCAAGGAGTTCGATGGACTGCCTCAGTAACGATTTTTTCAGCCTCACTTTCTTTTCATTTATATATATATGGATTTTGCATATGTATAATGTGTGTGTGTGTTTCTGTGTGTCTATATATGATTGGTAACAGTGTGCATGTACTCTCTCTCTCTCTTTCTCTCTCTCTCTCTCTCTCTCTCTCTCTCTCTCTATATATATATATATATATATATATATATATATATATATATATATATGCTGGTGACTGGCTGTCGGTTCCTTGAACTGAGCTGCTTAACCCTCATACGTCGATTACGACGGGAGAGTCCACACACACACACACACACACACACACACACACACACACACATATATATATATATATATATATATATATATATATATATATATATATATATAT
This sequence comes from Acanthosepion pharaonis, assembly GCA_903632075.3. Lineage (NCBI taxonomy): Eukaryota > Metazoa > Mollusca > Cephalopoda > Sepiida > Sepiidae > Acanthosepion > Acanthosepion pharaonis. Next base: position 2,205,417 of record CAHIKZ030001979.1, read on the forward strand.
ATAATGCCCAAACACTAATATTCCATGGTTATAATATATTACATTGTAATCGTAATCATCCAATACATCATTCGTACAATTTCAAAAAACAAATCAGAAAATATTTGATAGCGATTACGATTCCAATGTAATAAATGGAATATTAGTGTTTGAGCTTTTTATATTATATTCTTACTCTGTCCTGGACATTGAGTTCTACCTGGATTCTATCCTTGGGAATTTTTTATATATATATATATATATATATATATATATATATATATATATATATATTGACCAGTAATATTATCTATCTATCTATCTATAGTGAATGCAACAAATCCATAGGTATATAATCCAAATGGATACGAATAAGATAAAATATTAAAACTGATCCATAAAATGAGCCTATTATATTTATTATTACAGAGCAAATAATTAGTACACACTAAAATCCCATATTACCTCACATGGGGAAGAGGTTTATTTCAACCGAGAAAAATCACCAACTCAGTCTATACTTTGTTAAAAAGACTGACGTCAGTTGAAATAAATCTATCCCCATGTGAGGTAATTATTAATTTTATTGTGTACCTACTATATATATATATATATATATATATATATATATATATATATATATATATAATATGTGATTATATGATTATAAAATACTGTTTTAAACTTACGGGCTCCGTCACACCTAAACAAGGACAAAATTTCATTCAAAAAAATCTGTTCGAGAATCCTTCGTTTTTGATTTATTAGGTTTAAAGTTTACGGTAGACGTTGTTAAATGTACAATCCACGATACAATCCCAGAATACTTATTACCATAGTTTGTGGTGCCGCCGATTCTGACTCAGCAACACAGCAGAAAAGCTTGAATGACTCGGATGGTTTTGATCTGGAAACGCAATCTTATACGGTTTTGCATGAGCGTCTAGTTAGGCAATGTAGGCAGTGCCTACCCTGGATAAAATCGATCAGCAGCTACATTTCCATGCACCTAATCCAACAAAATTATGAAGGTTACTCAGATTATTATGCATAAAATGCAAAATATTTTATTTTGTTTGTAGATTTACTACATAAAGGTCTAAGCTGCCTAGCCTGAGTAATATATATATATATATATATATATATATATATATGTGTGTGTGTGTGTGTGTGTGTGTGTGTGTGTGTGTGTGTGTGTGTGTAAAATATATAGAAAATGGGAAAGAACTCGTTAGGTAAATAATCCAAAAGTTCTTTAGTATTTTTGTTATTATTTTTAAAAATAGTGCTCGATACAAAAGTAGAGCATAAATATAATTATTTATTTAAAAATATGATTCCATCGCTACATAAGAGTTCTCATGTTTCAAAACAAGAGCTGAAGACTTCAATATAATTATTTGAATTAAATTGAATTAAAGTACCAAGCTCTGTTCCATCTTCAAGTAAAGTTTTTTTTTTTTTTGAATAACTTATTCCTGAAATTTACGCGTTTTATAAGCATATTCATTATTGAAATTAAAATTACTATGGTAACGGATAGAGCAATTGTTTAAAGAAAAGGGCGTATACACACACACACACACACACACGCACACACACACACACACACACACACACACACACACACACACACACACACACACACACACACACACACACACATATATATATATATATATATATATATATATATATATATATATATATATATAACCGTGTATTGAACTCATAATCTTTGTCAGTGGAGAACTTGGAGAGGGGAATTAACAGGAGATAACTGACAAATGACATCCATTAAAAAACTGGTACGTTGAATTAGAACAGTCTATCTCGGTGAGCGAAATAAAGGGTTCAGTCCCACATTCCAACCATCTGAAGAAAGCCGGAGCGTACAACGACCGAAACTTTGTAATAAAATGGCGACAACGATTAGGAAAATAGTCCGAATAATGTAAATAGTGTACATAATACCTCATCTAAGAAATATATATATATATATATATATATATATATATATATATATATATATACATATATATATATTGGTGCGCGTTTCTAGGGTTATTATCGCGTTTGTTTGGTGGGGAGTATAGGGGCATGTCCGAGTGATTAAATCATTCATTTACTAGCACGAAATCACAAGTCATCGTGACTGAGTGTGTTTATCCCAGTCTAGGTACCATGAATGCATTTATAAAAAAGAAAGACCTTAAGAAGCTACATTAAAACAGTAGGAATGTGACTGAACCCAAGATGCTAGGTCAGGATCAATAATATTGCAGATTCTTGTTTTGGATTTTCTCAAGGATCTTTAAATATATAGCAGGAGCCTCAGACCATATGTGTCAGCAATATTCTAAGCATGGACGAATGTAGACATATAGATATGTCAGATAGGTACTTTCGGGAAAAATTGTCCAGTGCGACACAATTTTCTAATTATAATTAATGTTATACTTTGGCTTTTCTCTGAAACAGCATTGGTCATAACAAAATCACAATCATCTTACCGCCATTTAAATAAAGATATTAGCCAAAAATATAGTTTTATATTTATCTCCCTTTAAGCCCAAATTTAACCTATAACCTAAGCATAATGAATCTCATTATCGTAAGATACATTATGAGATCGACCCCAAAACTGATTCATCTTATCATTACTAATAAGGCTAGCCTTTTGAAAATCACCATGAAATAATTAAAGTCCTATGTTGAACGAACAACTACCACCCAATCTCGTAGGATAACCTAGTATTTGTTTGATCATCAACTTTAAAGAGCTGTGAAATTAGTTTCTTTGACATTATTTTACGGTGATGTGAATTTTATTAGTTAGTCTATAAGCATAACTTGGTTTAGCACAACTTAAAAGTATGAGGCACTCCGTGCGGTTCAAGCTCTTCACAGGAGTGCTGATGTACGAGGCTAACATAGTAACAACTGTTTATCTATTTACTAATCATAGCTTAGAAAGGCTAAAGGTCATGATTAGAGGTCACATAGAGAAGACCTTACTTTTTATATTAGATAACAGTTGGTCTTTACGACCCCATGGGGATAGCCCTCATTGCTGCCATATCTGAGCTGGAGTTACCAAGGCTTCACTAGCTTGTCTTAAGAGAGTTTAAAAGCGTCTACGCGGATTTGTAAGAGATTAATTATTTTCCATCCTTTCCCACAGACGAGAACGTCCTGAGCGTCTCTCTAATCTACCGCGATTTCTATAGCATGTAGTCTGGAGGTAAACATTCCTTAGTCGTGCCAAATCCTGACCTTTATGACTGGGACCTACCATGTTACGTGTACAAGAGTGAATCATCCCCATTCCCTTCGGATTTCCATTAGTAAAGAGGAAGATCCTTTCAGACAGCTTCTTCTCAAGAACAGTTGCTTTGTGTAACAGACTAAACTTTTCATTTCTTCAAGTCAATGTTAACCGTTTCCCTTCCTGTATAGCTCCATGAAATTCACTTCTTGGCCTTTCTTGCACTCATAGAAAACCACACGGTAAGCGTCTACTTTGAGTGACTCTTAGGGCTTTTATTGCGTTGATATTAGTATAATATAGATATTCAAATGGTATCAGTCAAAAAACAAAATCTCAGACAATGAAAACCTCTGGGATTATTATAATACGCCGTGAAAGCCCATTCCTGTTTCATAATCGCCTGCGGTTCTGGATGTGGATGTTGAATAGGGCGAAGACTGCGCATGCGTATCGTAGTTTGTGACGATAAGTGTACGAGAGGGAAAAGTAGATGGTGGTTAGTTGAAACACTGAAATATGAAATAATCAATGGACGCATATGGTGCGTTGGAAAAATTATACCGTATCGAAATTTGATACGCACGCCCTTCAAGGCTGAGCGTTGTGGGTAGGGAATCAATTTTTAGCAAGGTATTCATCGGAATTTGATTATATAACTAATCATACACACGCACTTAGATAGATAGATAGATAGATAGATAGATAGATAGATAGATAGATAGATAGAAAGCACGTTATGATAGATAGATAGATAGATAGATAGAAAGCACGTTATGAAAGATAGATAGATAGATAGATAGATAGATAGATAGATAGATAGATAGATAGATAGAAAATCTCTGTTATATATTTTTCTTCTGTCTTTTCCCCGCAAGAAAAACGGAATGGTTCATTATATATCTGAGGCAATGGTAGAGTTTAACGCACGCCCTAACTCACTAACAGAAGTGCAAGCACAGTTGCAATATGAAATTTGTTTAGTAGCAGTTTCAAAAGTAAAACTGAAAAAAAAAATAACGTAGATTACGAAAGCCAAACAATAGGACTAGAAACGGATTTTACAAGGTCAGGGCGTATGATTATGATCAAAATGGTCAACAACTTCTGATACCTTCATCTTGTACCCGGTCCTTCTCTTTGCCCTCTCTCTAAACAACGCCTCTTTACTCTTACTCTCAATCCTCTGTAACACCTTACGTGCTAGTGGCACTCCCGCCTTGCTTGGGGTGTAATGCTTAAAAAAATTATATGAATTACACTGGAAGGGTAAAATCGACCAGTGTAAAATACTAATCTAATATTAGAAATCTGAAGGCGGAAAGTGAAGAAAAATATATATAAAAAAAGCAAAGAACTGCGGAAATGAACGGTTTTATTCTTTGACTTGAACTTCTATTGAAGCTCAAGCGCCATCTAGATCTCAATTTAAATTATATACGATCCGCCGCTAAAGATACTGTTAAAATTCTGGGTTCTTTGTAACTCGACTCCTCCTGCTATGATCTAACTTCATAAGAGTCAGATCAGACAAAAAAAAAATGAAGTATTGCTGAGCAGGAGCTACCGATTCCAGCTATGGCATAGATCAAGAGGGTTTACACAGCCCATCGGAATATTTGCCATAAAAATAGCGATAGATCGCCGAGAGGTTATCAAGGTTTCGTATATGCCATAGAGGTGAAGAGTTGAAAATATTTCACTATTTGCATTATTCGTAGTATTGTCCTCATCTTTGTCGCAATATTTATTACAACGTTTGCCTTATGAGCTCTGGTAAAAACATAAACTGATAACAATTGAAATATAAGCAATGGTAAAAAAAAATGCCGAGAAATTAGGTTTATAATACCCAAAAATACATATAAAGATGTCCTCAAGGACACATGTCACAGTGGATAAAGGCGTTGGTTAGATCCAGTGACAGGACCCAAAGAGTGTGAATTCAATACCCGGTTAAGGGTATTGATAACTGACATCCATTAACATGACATGTGGATCTAGAAGAGTCTACCCCAGTGAGCGAAATAAAGGGTTCAGTTCGACATTCCATGGCAACAAATATGGCGACAAAGATGAGAACAATGTAAATAGTGTACATAATGCCTCATCTCAGAAATATAGACAGATACTGAAGGCCAAAAACCTTGTAATAAATATGGCGGCAAAAAGATGAGGACAATAGTCCGAATAATTTAAAAGTGTACATAATACCTCATCTCAAAATATAGACATATATTGAAAGGCCGAAACGTTGTAATAAATATGGCGATAAAGATGAGGACAATAGTCCGAATAATGCAAATAGTGTACATAATACCTCATCTCAGAATTATAGACAGATACTGAAAGGCCGAAACGTTGTAATAAATATGGCGACAAAGATGAGGACATTAGTCCGAATATTGCAAATAGTGTATATAATACCTCATCTCATTAATATAGATAGATACTGAAAATATTTCATTTTCAAACCCACAGACTAAAGGGAACTATCGCTACTCTCTCGCTATTTTCATGACAGTATTCCCAATCTTAAATTCTGTTTCCAACAGACGAAAGGTTGCTAGCCTATCGCTAATCTATCTTTATTGTCATGTTCCAACGGGCTACATACCTTGGTTCCACCACTGCAGATATTAACAGCCATGCCACATACTCATGGTCGAATCTTTCTCATTCTATCATATTCCGTTAGTAAGGAGGAAGTTTCGCTCAGACAATTTCTTCCCCAGAACTGTTATTTTGTGGATCGAACTCAAAAAAGCGTGCTTTCCTAACCCTGGCTACGAGCTTAACCTATTCAAAACTAGGTTCAGCCGTTAACTTTCCTTCACATGCGCATAATATGCACTTCTTAGTTTTCCCTTTTACACAAATGTTGTAACCTAGAACAGGTTACTGAATGAGAAATAACCAAAACGGAGGTTGTAAATGAAATGGTAATCTTTATAATATCAACAAAATACAATACTCGCCAGTGGCGTGAAGTAAGTAATCCACAGCTAATGGTGGACTACTTAAACAGCATATTATTACTATTGGTACGGTATAAAAAACACTTCAAATCTGAATTCAGTAGACCGCTACCCTCAGAGGTTCTTGGGGCTAGTATAAAACAACAATAGTACAAAAATTTAATTAAAACGAACATCTAGTGACTCATTACTGTGGCCATGTGCCACACTAAGATTGTGGCCAGGAAGATGCCCTTGCTTTTCGCTATTTTAATTCAGTATACGAATTCCCACTACCATGGCCTTATGCCAGACTAAGTAACACTTCATATATCGTTAGTATACTTTTAATAGCGCGATGGTTCTAGGGATCAATTTCCTATTTCCTTTAATTCGATCCTCTCGGGTGTCACAATATTTAGCCTTGTGCCAGATTTTAAAAAAGCTTCATATGTAACTCTACAATATGAAATCAAAGAGAACTGACGTCATTAAAAAAAATAATTTTCCATTAACTCACGTATTGCACGAATTTGAAACGGCTGTCACTTTTGGGAATTGTAATTAAAAAGCATTCATAATCTTGTATTACGCTAACGTCTGCTTTGATCATTTTAAAAGCGCCATTTTCCTTCTGATTTTCCCGCCTTGTCAAGATGGCAGTATTAACGATTTAAATTTAAAAGCCAAGTCTGAAATTGCTAATTTTCGTGTCTGACTGGCCATCTTCACGCAGAAATATGACGCAAAACAATCTTACTTTTTCCTCTACAATTCCACGTCACGACACATTAGACTCATTTAAGGATTTAAATATTTCTCTACAAGTATTTATTCAATATATTTTTCAATTGCTTTGTTGATTTAATTATCAATATAT
>CAHIKZ030001979.1:2222500-2235000 GCA_903632075.3 Acanthosepion pharaonis
CAATCAAAACGACTTCATTTGTTTTCTTGTATCCGACCTCAAAGGTCAAAATGAGGAAGTCAGAGGAATTACAATTCTGTAAAAAAAATAATAGTCTGCTAGACTTTTATTTAACAATAGTTTAGATATATATGAAAGCCTTCACGTCATGCACGCAGTCCATATGACAGTCTCGAATCGGCAATGCTATTTAAGAACATGACCCTAGGTTTTCAGGTTAATAGTTTAATTTTGCTGTAGTTTGCGGTGTTAGGTGAAGCTTACCTATAGTGTAGCCTATTCTATGTTCAATCTCCTTTTCTCATTTGCTGAATTTAAACGAAAAGATATAACTAACCACCAACCAGAAAAAAAATCACAAGACACGAAATCCGAAACAGAGATATCAACATCAAAAAAAAATGTTTGGTTTGGTCGGTTTTATTACTAGTTTGGTTTGGTCGGTTTTACGGCATATCAACCTCAATGGGTTATTTAATGCCGACAAGATTTTTATTGCTGGTTTGGTTTGTTTTGGTTTGTTTTACGGCATATCAACCTCAATGGGTTATTTAATACCGACAAGATTTTTATTGCTGGTTTGGTTTGCTTTGTTTTGTTTTACGGCATATCAACCTCAGTGAGTTATTTAATGCCGCCAATATTTTCAGGGTAGATTCGTATGACTAGAATATTTAGTCTTTGTAAGAGATTGTTTTCTAAAGAGGGTTTTTTTGTAGAAAGTCAAATATATTGCTGGTAATATCTTTTTATTTTTCATAATTGTATTGCTGGTAATTTTACTATAAAGTTTTTATTTTTATGATTTCATAGTGTTTTGATCCCAGTTTAAGGGTTAACTATTTATCCATAACTGGGACCCTAGCATATGCTACAATTCCTGGTCAGTGTGGACCTTGGGAACAACAGCAATTAAGAGGTGGTTCCACGCTCCTCAAAACCTCCTCATTAGAAGCGTTTCTACCGGATTTAGTTTATCGTCAGTATATCTCCGAAATATTTTAACAGAATATGAAAAATGTGAGACTGAAATCCGAACGTGCCTTGAAATAGAAGAATATGTCTTCGAAAACTTAACAAACTTCTGAGAAACAGGAAAAATTCTTTAGGAACAATGAAAATAAAATATCAGTGAAATATCAGTGTTTTATGCGTTTATTTAACCTCCCGTTAAGACCGTAGAGCGTTTGACCAGCCACTTTAATACTTAGCAAGTAGCAAGTCAAATTTCCATGAATAGTCAAGTTCCTTTACCAATATTCTGATTATCTCTGGCAAGGAGTTTTCGTTTTAGTCAGTCTGCTTATGTGAATTGCACGCAGTTATATTATCTTTACTGAATATAAAATCCAATCTATTTTTTTAATATTTAAATTTTTAAACCTAGTCTTTTAACTCCGTATTTCAAAATGAAACTTTTTATTTATACTATAAAAACAGAATGACTTATGGCAATATGTAGCAAGATGAACGTACTGAATAATACTCGCGTATCATGCGATTATTGAAGACCTAATCTTGAAGCTAATTTGATTACAGTAAATGGATATATAGTTTGATACGCGTAGTCAGGACCAGCAGTACACACGCTAATTTTATATCTAGCCTATTATCCGACTCTCTTAAAATTAGCTTCAAAATTAGATCTTCAAATGTCGTATGATACGTGAGTATATCGGATGAATAGATAGATAGATAGATAGAATAGATAGATAGATAGATAGATAGATAGATAGAAAGCACGTTATGATAGATAGATAGATAGATAGATAGATAGATAGATAGATAGATAGAGAGAGAGAGAGAGAGAGAGATAGAGAGATAGATAGATAGTTTGGCCATCGGCGTAGCCAAGACCAGCAGTACATACGCTAATTTAATATCTCATGTATGATGCGACCCCCTTAAAATTAGCTTCAAAAGTCACATGATATGCGTAGTATATACAATAGATAGATAGATAGATAGATAGATAGATAGATAGATAGATAGATAGATAGATAGATAGACAGATGATGACAGATAGATAGATAGAACCGAGATAGATAATGAATAGAGATAGATAGATAGATAGATAGATAGATAGATAGATAGATAGATATACGTACGATGAACTTAGATAGATAGATAGATAGATAGATAGATAGATAGATAGATAGATAGATAGATAGATAGATATACATACAATGAACTGAGATAGATAGATAGATTTATTGATTGTCTGGTCAACGGAGTAACCAGAGCCTGCAGTACATACGCTAATTTTATACCACATGTATGATGCAACCACCTTAAAATTAGCTTCAAAATGATGTTTTCAAAAGTCGGATGATACGCGAGTATCTAAATTAAGTGATATATTTGTATTTTAAATCGGGTGTTTAAAATTTCCATGGAATTAAGGCTACGACATTGTTCCACGGTTTAAATGACGTGTGAATAGTAATAAATAATTCCATATATTTTTTTACTTGTTCCAAACTCTCTCCAAGACAACTGTTGCAGTTTAGTACTGCGAAATTGGAACTAGACCAGATATCCATAGACATGCTCTGCAAGGCGTGAATATCTGTTCTCATAGATTAAATAAAGGGGTCAGTTCGAATTTCCTCGAAGGGTAAACTGACCGGAAAGCATCTGATGAAGGCCTCAGGACACAACGACTGAAACGATGTGATAGCAAAAAAAAAAAAAAAAAAAAAAAAAATCGGGTGAGGACAATACTTACCGTGTAAATAACATAAATAATATACACTCCTCATTCTAGAAATTAAAAAAAAAAACAACTTTTTTTTAATTTCATCCCAAGCAAGGCGATAATGCCACTAAGACGCACTCGGCTGCTAGGAGTGAAGGTGGATGAGAAGGCTTTAGAACGAACGAGGATCCTAAAAAGGAATAATGATGTAAAGCTCCAATCCTGTTCAAAAGACCTGGGAGAAGCTGGAACCGGGCGATAGGCGAACCTGCTGAGAATTCCATGAACCGAACATGTGACCAACAACGAGGTTTTAGAAAAAATGGCAACAAAAACGATATTTATAATTAACATCAGGTAGAGACAGTTGAAATTGTTAAGGCACATGATGAGGAAAGAGAACTTGGAAACTTCGATACTCACAAGACAGATTGAAGGCAAGAGGGACAGATGAAAACAAAACATAAACCTACCAAGAGAGCTTGAAATGAATGGTGGAACAAAACTTAGGCGTGATAACAAAAAGACGACTTATTGCGAGCTACAAAGGATAGGATATTTGTGAGGGAGCCAAAATCAAGACGGGACACGGAACAGAGAGGAAGAAGATGTTGGTGATGGTGGACGCTTTTCATTTAAAAGTAAATACTTGGTTTATAACAAATATATATTTTAATCAAGTGCTGTTGTACAGATGAAGACATTCTAGACACAAAATGCAAACACGAAAACACACACATATCGACATATTCGTTCACATGATAGAAGCATAAATAGAAGGGTAGTTGAATACACGTCATTACCTACGTAAAAAGATGTAGTTAAGTAGTCCAGAGCTTATACTTACACGCGGCCACAATTGTGTGGCTATGTTTTGTTATTATTATTTTTTTTTTTTTGGTACGGGAGGGTGGTTGATCTACATACACAGCAGTAATGGACAAAACAATTTCACGGCATCTGATAAATAAGGCATTTCTGTAAGAATATATCTCGATTTATTAATATCTGATCTGGTTTTTTGTCAATACATATCTATCTATCTATCTATCTATCTATCTATCTATCTATCTATTTGCATATGAAGATCTGTCCAAAGCTATCTCTCTTGATATGTCGATCTATCTATATATCTATCTATCTATCTATGAAGATCTGTTCAAAGCTATCTCTCTTGATATGTCGATCAAACCGATCTATCTATCTATCTATCTATGAAGATCTGGTCAAAGCTATCTTCCTTGATATGTCGATCAAACCGATCTATCTATCTATCTGTCTATCTATCTATCTATCTATAAAGATCTGGTCAAAGCTATCTCTCTTGATAAGTCGCTCAAACCGATCTATCTATCTATCAAATCTATCTATGAAGATCTGGTCAAAGCTATATTCCTTGATATGTCGATCAAACCGATCTATCTATCTATCTATCTATCTATCTATCTATCTATCTATCTATCTATAAAGATCTGGTGAAAGCCATCTCTCTTGATATGTCGATCAAACCGATCTATCTATCTATCTATCTATCTATGTACATATATATTTTCATATGTATATACTTATATATATAGGGATTTTAAAGCGTAGCTTGCATCTGGCTCAAGGCCAGAAGTATTTAGCACAGAGTGAAGATCGAGCTTACTGCTTAGTTGTAATTGATCTAACGAGACAAACTGTCTAAACAATGCACCACATCGGGAGGAGGGGTGTCTAATCTACCTATCTCTCTATTATTCCCAGTCTCTTCATATCTATCATCTATCTATCTATCTATCTATCTATCTATCTATCTATCTATCTATCTATCTATCTATCTATCTATCTGTTTGTCCACTTCTCTCGTTCTACAAGATGATTGTTAACTAACAATATATCGTTGCTAGTTTACATACACGCAAACATACGCACGCACACACACATACATGTATATATATATATATATATATATATAGAGAGAGAGAGAGAGAGAAAATATTTGCTAGCCTTAGTACTGAATGGTTTAGGGGTAGAAACTCCGACTGCCACCAAATTTGTTGGGCTTCGATACTGGCTTATGGCTTTCGGAGGTCTCGTCGCACTGAGGAGCTGTCATACAACGAAACAGTACTGTCTTTGAATTATACACGCACACACACGTCTCGACCACAAAGTTATGAATGTACGAGATTCATGGAAGATTGAAGTTTATAAGCAGTAAATTCGACCTTGCCAACCGAACGATCCTTTGTGGCCGAGAGGTTAAGCACGTCAAGCTAAATGACGGTTCCGTATAGGATGCAGGTTCGAATCCTGTCAAAGGACGAATATTTTCTATGAAAATTTCTCAGACATTCAGGCCGGTAAATGTTATTTAATACTGTTTATTATAAACAGAGCATTTACTTAAATACTTGTATCTATAAAAAGAATGTTAAACATAAAAATGTCTTTAAATAATTGTCGGACTTTGTCCATTTCTTAATGTATGACGTCATATATATATATATATATATATGACAAAGTGGGAAAATTCTATGTAACTATTGTAGAGCTTCATGTAGCATGGGTAGATATAATTATGCAGCGAGAATCAACGGCAAAGTTTTGGGAATGCTGAAATTTTACGCTTTTAAATTAAATCTTTTCAGACATGTCGATCTGATTCTGTTTTCCAATGATTTGTTGTTGTTTTTTCGTCAATTTTGTTATTAAGTACCCCACATTGACATGATAGAAGTTCTCCCAACAAAGGTGAAACGTTGTAAGACATTTAATTTGTCTTGAGGTTCTTACAAAGGGGCCCATCACTGCCAATAATTAAAGATAGCGGTGCTATGCGGTAGTTTAATCAAAAATGACATTCTTTGATTTGAATGACGGAAATGTTCCTCCATGACGCATGCGCACACAAGGCCGGCGAAGAAAGGCGAAGTTGAGGGAAAAATGTCCGAACGAAACTGTATATTCGATGAGCTACACAAACAAACGTTGAAATAAACCAACTGACTGATACTATTTTTATTGCTAGAGAATAATTTCGCCTTTTTCTAAATCGTTCAGACTACTATCTTCATCATTGTTGTTTTTACTTTAACGTCAGTTATTTTGATTGGTGTTTTTGTTTTGTTTTTAATATTTAAATTCTCCTTCATTGATATATATATATATATATATATATATATATATATATATATATATATATATATATATATATATATATATATATATATATATATATATATATATATATATATATATACACACACACATTTATTTATATATATATATATATATATATATATATATATATATATATATATAGGTGTATGACAGAACATGGTTTGGAGGAGGAAGCAGAGGGAAGGAACTTGCTGAGAGCTGCAATTGATAGAGGGAGGTGGAGAGCCATGATCGCCTACGGCACATAAAAAGAAGAAAAGAATGTTATAAATTTGATATGTATCCATATTTGAAGGGATGTATTAAATACAATTTTATTTACATCATGTGTATCTTTTACTTTCAACCCATTCTGAACGATTTTATGAGGATTTGTCATGGATTAATTTCAGAAAAGCCTAAATGAATTTCTTGATTTCGTGCTATTGTGAAACTGAGATGAAGATTTACCTTTAATTCGATATAAAAAGCTGGGGAAAATATATTAACAATATTCGACATGAGGTAAGAATTATAATGAAAAGATACAGAATAAATATTAACCGCTTTTTAGAAAGTCACTCATCTTTCTTTCTTTATAACCACGAGAAACGCCCGCTTGGAGAAAGAGTAATATAATTCATTATTTAAGCATACACACAAATACACATACACACAATTAAACATACACACAATTAAACATATACAGAATTACACATACACACAATTACACATACACATACGTCTCACTCTTTCGTTTTTGGATCTGAGCAAGCCTTGAATGGCGAAATTAATAATTAAATCTATTTTTAAAGAAATCTATTTTCATGAAATATTTACAATTGTCAAAATTTAAAAACTTTATCAGGATTTATATATCCTAATTTTAATACATACACTCACACAAACACACACACGTACGTATGCGTGTGTGATTTTTTGCATTTAATACATTTTCTAAATTCGCTATTATATCTTGTTCGGGCATTTTTAGATATTTTGTGGTAAAGCTGCTTGAGTAGATGTCTCCATTTCTTTACCAGAGAAATTAATGTCTACTGGCCTAGACATCGAAAGTCAGCAGGTACATTTTCTTTAAGAAGACATTTATTAAATTTACTGTTTCAAAAACGATTTGATCTACTCAGGCACATTTAACTACAAAATATAACATGAGCTCTAATAAGTAATATATATATATATATATATATATATATGTGTGTGTGTGTGTGTGTGTGTGTGTGTGTGTGTGTGTGTGTGTGTGTGTGTGTGTGTGAAAATCTTGGTAATCCGTATGGGTAGTCCCAAGGAGAATGAAATCCTGAGAGCTCAATGTAAATCCAGAACTAATAATTTAAAGAAAAACAAATCACTTTAAGATTCCATTATAATAATTTATTTCACTAGAGCCCTTTTAAGGGACACTGGATCATCAGATAACACTTCCAAAAAATGAAACGAAAAATGAAATGAAAATTCACACTTTTGACGGGTAGTATTAAGTTTATGTAATTTAACAGAGAGGGTTACGAGAAGTGGTGTAAGAGACAGGGTCGAGTTTAGAGAGGGTTTATTTTAATATTACTTTCAATCATACTTAGTATTGGGGGAGGAGGTACCAGACCTTGACCTATTTAAACGGTTAGATGTCGTTTTCTTTTTTTTATTTCACCCTAATCAAGGACACTAGGAGTATTAGGGAATATGGTAAAAATAAGGCGAGAAAACAATAAAATAACAATGTACAAGATAACGATGGACATTTAAATTTTTAAAGAACAAAGTTGCCAGTTGAGTGTTCCACATGCGAGAAGTGCAATAGAAGAAACTGTTACAGAGAACTTACCGTTACATCTAACCAATTCAACTTTAAGATGATGAGACCTCGCCGCCAATCTAGTACTGCGTTTATATTCATAAAGTCAAGGTACCATGGAGGAAAGATCACGAGAATAATTACTATGAAATCATTTATGGAAAAGACACAGGAAGACTCGTTACGGCGGTGGAAAATGAATTGAAGCCGCGTGGGTAAGTCTGGACCAATAACATTGCCTATACTTTGGATTTTATTAAGAATCTCTAAATATAGAGACCGGGCACCACCAATATTCAAAGCAAGGACGAATGGTAGATTGGTATATTATATATATATATATATATATATATATATATATATATATATATATATATATAATTATCATTATTATTACTATAAATATTTCCCTATGTTGCCAAAATTCTATTATTTGTATATATCCTTGCTTAACCCAGCTAATGCTCTGCGATTGAGAGGTTCGTGGGAAAGGAAACACGTGGCTCTTGGGGCACAACCCGTTGGGTTATGAATACTTGGATGAGTATCCCCACGGAATTTATGAGTAGCGGCGCTATATCGAGTCTATTCAGTTTCTTCTTCGTCACCGAGGCCACGTGGTACAGTTGGTAGGATGCTTGCGTTTTATTGAAACAGCACGGGTTCAAATCTCGCTAGTGGATCCGCAATGCTGTATTCTGTATTCTGTTAAGGATTTTTCTAAACTCGATGAATTAATAAAAATGATTTGCGTAAATTATTTGTATATATCTGCTTGGCCCGTCTAATGCATTGCAATGGACCGATTCGGGAAACTTGGATTTTGGGGCACATTCGTGATAAGTATCATCACAGAAATTGTAGTAGTCTATACAGTTTCTTCTTCGTCACCGGGGACCGTTGGTACATTATAAGTATGACTCTTGAGTTGTATCGGAACGGCTCTGGTTTGAATCTCGGTAGTGTAGGCGCACTCCTGATTAGTCCCCAAAATAGGACGAAACGGCCGTCCAGTGAATTGCGCATTCTGTTCTGGATTTTTCTAGACTCGATGAATTACTATAATGATTTGCCTAAATCCATAAAATTGTATTACTTATATGTCACAAAAAAAACATATAAGGATCGCTACACAATTTATTCGTGTTTCAACACATAACGATGCATCACCTCAGGTGATTGTAAATTATTGGTGAACGAAAGATTAATTTGGTTTCAAGAGCAAAATACATCCTCATTTTATAAAAAAATACAAAAAAAAAAATTATAAAATTAAAAGTAAATTGAATATTATCTACGTTAAATTCAAACAAAGCGAAAAAGAAAAACAAATAGAAATTATTATCTTATATATGTCTAAAGGCAAAAATTTGGCATCTAACAGCAGCCAGTCATTAACTTAAAGACTGATACAAATGTCTACAATGTACACATGTCAAACAGACAATTCTCTTAAGAAATAATAGTGGGGGGGATAGAGAAGTAATTTAAGCGATTGTCAAACGAGATATAAGCTTTGTGACCTTTCTACATATTTTTTTTCCTTTTTGTAGTTCGTAAATATAAGAAATACATTTTTTTTCAAATATGTTTCAGAAAATAATATATACAAAATCTATCAATTTTTATAAAATTTATTGAAATTTCCAAATTAGTTTTTCTTATATTAAAGATAAATTTGCGCATGTTCAAATTTATTTTATTTTATTTATTTTTATTTTATTTTATTCATTTATTTATTTATTTTATTCATATTTATTTAAAATAAAAATAAATATGAACTTTGGCGAATTTAGCGATAACGTAAAATAGCTAATTTGGAAATTTGAAAAATTCAATAAAAATTTGATAAACAGAACATTATGATATGTTTTTATTCAATCAGATTTGATAAAACTATCGCTGCCAAAATATAATTTTGACAAGTTCTGTTTAGCAATTTTAAAATTATATATATATATATATATATATATATATTATAATTTTACATACCGACCAAAACAACTTGTTCACTACAAAGATACATTCTTGTTTCGATGTGGCTGCATCTCGACTGGTGAGAACCAAAATGCTTATGAACAATTCATATATATATATATATATATATATATATATATATATATATATATATGATATAATAACCGGCCACTCATATTCGAGGATGCCCGTCTACTAGAGCGTCTAGCCAATCCCTATTGCAGACGCTCGCTCAGTCATATTTGTGTTCAATACCCACAGAGCACACCTGTGGTTTATACTGCAACTATGTTGAGCAGACCTTAATTACAGTTTTTTGGAAGAGAGCGTGTTATCTAGCGTGATCAACAATTTGAACAACGTGAGCACGCTCAAGCCCTCGGCCACGATGTCTTGTGGCTTCGTGCTAGCACAGCTATCGAGGCCCTCAAGAGTTCCGTCTACCCAATTTCACTAACAAGACTTTGGTCAATCCGTGGTATGGTTTTCAGGCACATTCCAAAGGCGCCGCACGTTGGGCTTTGGGTTCGACCCACGACCAGACCAAGAAATCTCCTTCCTGAAAAATCAAGCGTGTTGAGATTCGAACCCGGGTGTCATGGTCACAAAGCGAACGTTCTATATATATATATATATATATATATATATATATATATATATATATATATATATAATCATGGGGCATTCTTGTCGGGAATGAATTAAAATATCAGGAAACTCTTGAGTTGATCTTCGATAGGTGTTGAACATATCATAGTAGCCCCTGCCGGATGAGCGGAGGGTCCATCAACGAAAACTCTGGAGTCAGGTTGATGAAAGTACATCAGTCAGCCACAGAACAAATTTTTCACTCATATTAATTCTATCTATCTATCTATCTATCTATCTATCTATCTATATCTATATATATATATATATATATATATATATATATATATATATGCAGTTTTGCCACTAATGTGTCTTGCTTGAATGTTGAAGGCTGCTGACTGATGAAGATGGTACTAACTGGAAGTTTATTTGGCTGTGGATAAAATGACAATAAATTTAATCGCATTTATTAACATTTTTCCCGCTACAATGTTAATAGACAACGCAGAATGTGATGCGGGAATCTGAAGCCTTAGTGGTAAAGCGGAAGATGCCTTGCAGAAATTAAGCAAAGTATTAAGACAGAAGAAATATAGTCTGAAGCAAACAAATAATTGCTCAAATGTTATACAATATCTAATCTCATATACGCAAGCTTTTTTTTTCGATAAATATATGCATTTCAACCGAAACATGACAGGTTATGTGATTGATGTTTGAAAGAAAATAGAATCTACAAGTAAACGTATACTTACAATAAGAAAGAGACAAATCAAATTTGTGGAAAATATAATGAGGAAAGACGGACTAGAGAAATTAATATGCACAGGGCATATAAAATGCTGGATGAAACATCTGCTAACCTATTTATATGTTTGTGAATGACAGAAGAAAGACCAAGTGAGATGATAAGCGGTTAAAAGGTAAAGAAAAGAAAGAAAGCTGTGGAGAGTCATGACTTCTCAGTACCTGACAGCATTTGGCAGATAAATGTACGAGGAAGTTTTTCCTGGAGGAATATAGTAAGTAAATGTGTAAGAACGTTTTTCGAAACTATAATCAACTTCCGGTTGTTTGTTGGTTAGTAATTGGCTTAAATTCTAAATAATAAAGAACAAAGATTTAAACATAACAAAATTAGCAAACTAGAAAAATACGACAAGAAGAATTCACATAGAGTTGACCAGTTTGACTCGAGTTGCCATAAAATTTAAATTTGTCAAAACAGCAATATTTCCGAAACACAATAAAAGAAATCGCAATAAAACGAGGTAGGCCTGTACTTAAATATAATTGAAATGACGCCACAAAACGCTTATGGTGAAGAGCCAGGTGGAACGGTTTTACCGCGACACGGTACTATAAATCGGAGATATTAAGAGGTTTTATCGACTAGAAAGGACAGGGAACGATTTCATGAGGTTTTCCTGGCGTCGAGTAAGACGTTAGATGTCAGGTGCGAACTTGTAAAAGTACGAGCCATAATTATATTTAATGTTCGGACTACTTTCGACCACCGTCGCTGGTTTTCAAGGAAAGAAGATAGAAAGACGAGAGATGGCCAGTGAGGCGTTTATATTGTAAACAGTCCAAAGTCTGAAATAGATACCGGTTCACTTGCACTGACTAGAATAGCTGTCTGTCTATATCTCTGAGATGAGGTAATATGATTCTTTGTATTATTTACAATATTCGGACTGTTATCCTCATCTTCATAGCCATATTCACAACTTTTCAGCCTCTATATCTCTGAGATGATGTATTATGAATAATTGCATTATTTACATTGTTCGGACTGTTATCCTCACCTTCATTGCTATATTCATAACATTTCGGCTTCTATATCTCTGAAATGAAGTATTATGATTACTTGCATTATTTACATTATTCGGACTGTTATCCTCATCTTCATTTCCATATTCACAATGTTTTGGCCGTTGTACTCTCCGGCTTTCTTCGGGTGATTGAAATTTCGAACCGAACCCTTGAGGACACATCAACCAGTAGATAAAGAACTTTCTTAGATCCAGTGATAAGCGCACAGATTTTTGAGTTCAAAACCAATCCACAGCAGTAGTGAACCAAAAAATTTGGAGAACTGGGTCAGGGGAAGTAAGTGAGACATCCCGAAATGGCATGGCACGTAGAAGGAGAACAAATGAAGGTGAAAGAAATAAAGGGTTCGATTCGAAATTCCAATCACCTGGAGAATGTCAGAGCGTACAACGGCCCAAACCTTGTGAATATGGCAATGAAGATGAGGAAAAAGGTCCG
>CAHIKZ030001979.1:2242500-2267500 GCA_903632075.3 Acanthosepion pharaonis
TTTTTATCCTTTGTATAAAAGTGTTGCAGTGTTTTTTTTTTTTGTTCTTGTTGTTTTTTCTCCTCTGTTGTTTCCTTTTGATCTAGTGCTATTATTAGTGAAAAATATCATATAATTAGACGCGAAATGACAGCATCGAAAGAATTCTCTTTTATACTACAACGAATACTCTTAGACAGGTACGCCCGCCCAGCTATTTCCAACCTCATTTCGAAAGCCAGCTCAGCGATTGGTGATTCCAAAATCCACTATTTCCAAACCATTCTCGCTTAACATCGCAGCTTTGCTACAAAACGGAGAGATGAAGCCGCAACGCGTTACAGGGCTATGAGCACGCGCGAACGAAAATAAAATATATATATATCATTCAGGGACAAATGTTCTAGCTTATCTGAAAAAGATGGTGTCACACCTAATTCTTTTTTTGTTCTCCGACGATTAATCGCAGAATGTATAAAAATCCGTTTACGTTCGAATTACGTCGATCAACAGCGTATTATGACTAATATCCAACATTGAAATATTACGAATAATTACATGAAAGTATTTTTGTAAAGACAAACGATGTTTTATTATATAGGTAAACCTCACATCCATTAAACAAATATCAATATATATATATATATAAATAACAACATATTTACCTAGTTGTTATATATATATTATATAAATGTACACATACATACACACACAAATAAACGGACACACACAGAGACTCATGCGCACGCATTCAGACACGCACACACACACATATATATATATATATATATATATATATATATATATATATATATATATATATATATATATATATTCAATAAATAGTAAAATCCAGGCATCCTCTTAATATGGGGAATAACTCTTTGTGTGGACGAGTTTTAATATTTTATATTACGTGGGTTCACTTATATATATATATATATATATATATATATATATATATATATATATATATATTTATATATATATATATTTATATATATTTGTTTGTGTGTGTGTTTGATAAACGGAAGTTTTATATGTTATACTTATGTGTAAAAGTGCTCAATATGAGTCACAGAGCGTATATAAGTATAAAACTCTAGGCGGCACAGAATGTTTCTTGCTTCAACGCAATCTTCAGTTTCAATCCTTATTTTATTTAAATTATGGTTTTAAGTGTTAAACATTGTTCTCTTTTTTTTTAACCTGATGTGAATGTCCTTCAGATTACATACTTGTTATTATATATTTACCCGTCATTTATCTATATAAACACATATATGTACTTATAGACTCACATATATATATATATATATATATATATATATATATATATATATATATTACTTTATTACTTAATATTTTATTTGATTCCTTTTTTTTGCATGGAGGGTCTATTTTTTTTAAATAGCGCATATTACGTCTGCTTGGCTTGCACACCCGAGAAAATGTAATAAAGTACAATTTCCTTAATTAAGTTTCATCGAGAGTGAAAGCATGTAGTCTATTAAAAAAAAGCGGTACATCTATTCAAACACGGGTATCTACTAAAATAAGGTTTAAAGTAATAAAAATATTATATTAAAAATAAATCCAATTCTTTAGAAATTACTCACATATATGTTCTCACATACATGTTTACATATATACATAAATATTTGCGTTTCTTGTGAGAGGAGATGAAAGTGAAAATAAGTACTGCTTGAAATTATTCCTTGACAAATTTTGGAAGAGAATTGAACGTCTATTGCACTTTGAAAATTCAGATTACTTATTTAATACGCTGTATCTGTTTTTATTTGGGATCCTAAGGTCAGGTTTCGAGCCCAATTAAGTGCCAAGATTAAGAATGTTGTGTTTAATAACTGATACTATTTATCTGTTGTGAAAATTTGCTCCAGTCTAATTCAAGCTACGGAATATTTTCCTTTCGTGACAGAAGTGTATTTTGAACCACCCACAGTAGTCGGCTTTCAGTGTTGATTTTTCAAGGCTGGACAGTTAAATTTCTTCTTAAAACATGGCTCTCCTTCCAATTTGGGGCAAGTTAAGTTCTGTCAAAATAGCTAAAGTTTGTGTTCAGTATTCTCAGGAAGGAAACAACAGAGATATGGTCCTATATACACTACTGTTCAGAAATTTGAAGCCAACCCCAGAATTAGCATGGGATGAACCTGCCCGAAGAGTGAAACCTTTCCATCCTAAAACGGAAAAAAAAGCTCTTAGAATCATTGGGAAAAGCATGGAATCAGTTATAAAACTTATACTTTGAGAAACTTTTGCCACGAATGCCAAATCCAGGCTAAAGGTGTATATTTTGACGAGAGCAAAAATTAAATAATAAAAAAAAACTTTATTTTTTTTGTCATCATAAAACTACTAATAAAAGTAATGTCTCACTTATGTTACCATGTATAATAATTTTCTCTTATTTAAATTACAAAACAACTACTTTTCAGGACAATTTAAAAATACTAGCTGTCGCTCAAAATTTTGAACTGCATATATATATATATATATATATATATATATATATATATAAAATTGTTGCAAAAATAATGACATAATAATGTCGATTTTTGAAGTATTTTTAACGTCAAAATCGACATTATGACGTCATTATTTTTCAACCAACCTAATATATATATATATATATATATATATATATATATATATGATACTGTTGCAAAAGTTTTGGCATATATATATATATATATATATATATATATGTATATATATATATATATTTATATATATAGAGATATAGATCGATAGATAGATATAGATATATTTTAAGATATTTTTATGTTTATACATTCTTTTTATAGATACAAATATTTAAGTAAATGCTCTGTTTATAATAAACAGTATTAAACAACATTTATCGGACTGAATATCCGAGAAATTTTCATAGAAGATATTCATCCCCCGACATATAGCCAGACGCTGAAACACCGGTTCTCGTTCGATCAGCGAAGTTAATCATCGTAGAGCCAGGTCAGTACTTAGATGGGGGACCGCTTGGGAACACCTGGTACTGTAAGCCCCCAAAGTCCAACCCTTACCTCACAGTCGGTGGGGGGGTGTAAACGGTAGTGTCAGAGCTATGCCGCCCGGAACTTCGTTCCTGGTAGGGCCACCCAAGACGGACTGGTCTGACACATACGCCGGCTAACAAGGGCTCTGGTGAAAATCCAAGGAGCGTCTGCATCGGTAACCGGCGGCTTCTGGTCGTTCCTGTCTCTGCGTCTGTGGGAATCCCGCGGCAAGCAAGAACGTTATCCGAGTAGGCCTGGGTAGCCTACTTCTGTAATTTATCCCAAGAATCTTCTTCTCATAACAGGAAGAAGCCGGCTCAATCCGCCCAGGGTGAATGCCGCATCAGTACAGTAGTAGTAGTATATAGCCAGACGTGCCTTTAACCGATTTGTCCACAGAGGAGAGTTCGGTTAGCAAGGTCGATGTAACTGTCTTTAAACTACAATCTTCCATGATTTTCTCACCTACATTCATATCTGCTCATGGCGTATCCAAATACAGTTTATTATAAACAGAACATTTACTTAAATATATGTATGCATAAAAAGAATGTATAAACATAAAAATGTCTTATAATAATTGTGGACATTTTCCATTTCATAATATATATATATATATATATATATATAAGAATGCAACAATGCCGTGCAGCACTAATTCTAATGAAATATCATGTCTCACTTTTTTTTTAACCATGTGTAATAATTTTCTCTTATTCGAAGTATAAACCTTATTTTACGGGACAATTTAAAAAAAAAAAATTACCAAGAGTTTTCTCAAAATTTTGAACAGTAGTGTAAGTCTGTCAATATCTCTGAGATGAGGTATTACGATTACTTGCATTATTTAAATTATTTGGACTGTTATCCTCATCTTCATTGCCATATTCACAACGTTTCGTACGTTGTACGCTCCGACCTTCTTCAGGTCTTTGGAATTTCGAATCGAACCCTTTATTTCATCCACCGGGGTAGATTGTTCTAGCTCTAGTTGTGTTGGAACTAGAACAATCCACCCTGATGGACGAAATAAAGGGTTCAGTTCGAAATTCCAATCACCTGATGAAGGCCGGAGCGTACAACGGCTGAAACGTTGTGAATATGGCAATGGAGATGAGGATAACAGTCTGAATAATGTAAATAATGCAAGTAATTATAATACCTCATTTCAGAGATATAGAGGCCGAAACATTGTGAATATGGCAATGAAGATGAGGATAACAGCCCGAATAATGTAAATAATGCAATTATCGTAAGTGTATTGAAAATTTCATTTATAGAACGTGTGATCAGTGAGCCAAAAAAACAATACGAGCGAAAAAGACATTTGTGCATGAGATCAGAAAACAGAAAAGCAGGCTCGGAAAATTTGACACACTCAGAACATAATACAGAGATGATTTGTTTTGGTTTGGTTTGTTTTACGGCATTTCAAACTCAATATGCTATTTAATGCCGACAAGATATTGCTGGCAATATTTTATTTTTGAAAAAGTAATTTTGGTAATATTTTTTTTCAAAAATTTATTGCTCGTAATAATATTTTTTCTGCTAATAAATGTTTTGTCGAAAGTTTAATTGCTGGTAATAATTTTTTACAAAAATGTGTTTTTTCAAAAATCTATTGCTGGTATTAAAAGCGCCTTATCTTACACGATTTGACTCCAGTTTGGAGGTTAAATATTTGCTCATAGTTGGGACCCTAACAAGTGCTACCACGTGGACGTGGAAACACCAGCGATTAAGAGGTGGCTCCACGCTCCTCAAAAACTTCTGGTCAAAGGCCTTGCTGTTTATCGTTTTACCCAAGACGGGTATGTAGTTTATCGTCATAACCAGGAGGAAAAATGGCTCAGAGAATTTGACACACTCAGAACATAATGAAAGCAAGTGGGGCTATGGAAAAACCTAGTAAGGAATCTGACGAGTTTAGGTAAATTGATTAACAGACTTAACTTAACAGAGAAGTTTTAGAGAGGTGAGTTGAAGACGGTTTAAGTGAGAGAAATATGAATGTTGTCGGATCTCTAATACATTTAAGATGTAACCGGAAAGGATACATTTTGTGGTGATATACTTCTCTCTGTTGTTTAATCTCCCACCTTCTCTCGTCTGTTACCCCTCTCTTTAGCTCTAACATTCGTCCCACACTCTCATACTTACACTCTCTCTGAATTCTATTTTTATTTCCGGAGTTGTTTTTTTCTGTTTTCTTTTTAAATTTGTAGGTCTGATGAATTGGATGGTATTTACGATTACAATGGAATAAATTATGGCCATGGAATATTAGTGTTTAAACCTTTTTATTATATCCTTACTCTGTCCTGGACATTGAGTTCTACCTGGATTCTATCCTCTTGGAATTTTTTATTCAAAACATATACATGTATGTGTATGCACCTATGTATATATATATATTTATATATTTTGCATATGTATGTGTATATTTACCACTAATATTATATATATATATATATATATATGTGTGTGTGTGTGTGTGCATATATATATATATATATATATATATATATATATATATATATATATATATATATATATATATAGTGATTATTGATAAAATCCAAAAGAAGAATCTGCAATATTATCAGCCTTGATCTGACATCTTAGCTTAAATATTTATATGTGCACCATATACCCATGCATTAAATATTACTGTCACATCTGGTCTGGTGTATCATATACATATATATATATATATATATATATATATATATATATAGAGAGAGAGAGAGAGAGAGAGAGAGAGAGAGAGAGAGAGAGAGAGAGCGAGAGAGAGCATCATATATATATATTTATATATATATATATATAATGATTCTTGATAAAATCCAAAGAAGAATCTGCCTCAGTCATATTCTCACCACTCAAAAGAGGCTTCCTTATGCCTATTTGTATAAATGCTTTCATGGTAATTTTCATGATTTCCTCTTTGGTCCCAATACTTTATGAATTTACGCGTAGTATTAGATTGACGGCAAGTTCTCATCGTTTTACACTAGAAATTGCTATGTAACCGTAAGTTCTATGCTGACAGTTTCTTCTCTCGCACTTCCCGCTTGTTGAACTATTTTCCAGCTTCCTGTTTTCCAGTGAAATCTGATGTCAAAAAATTTGTATTTAATGTTTTTTTCTGTCTTCTTACTTGTTGTGCTTGCATTGTTCTCACCGCCTACTTTTTCAGATTCTCTCATACTCAGTAACCTCATGCGTCTTAGTGGCTTTATTTTCTTGCTTATGGGGAAATGATAAAAAAAAACAACCCCAAAACAAAAACGAAGTATAAGAAACTATGGTAAAGCCATGATCGAGCACGTCGCAAAAAAGAAGATTGTGTAAGGCTAGCCAATCATGTTCTCTTGGAAGGTTAGCCTATATATTTTAGCCTATTTACCTTAGACTAAGAGCTTGCTGTATCACAACAATTCTGCTTCTAACAATAGGAAAATCTGAAGATGATCTGCGTGTGTGGGCGCCCGCATGCGTAGAGGCAGGAGGCATGGCTGGTGGCGCGGGTGAAGTATCAATTTAAGACTGTACGTAATCAGGTGACTTCGTGCACACATTGTAAATAAATTTAGCTGATGATCGACAGGGTTGCGGCAAGAGTCGTGCTGTAAATATTCATCTTCGGCGCGCAGTGATAACTGCAGTTTATCGTATGCATCAAACGACACCGGCGAATACTCTTTATTTATCCGTCATTATTTAGTGGCATCTATCGCCCTAGATTCATCCGGGTCTTGCCATCTACCGCAGTCTTAATATGTCTCTCAAATTCTCTTTTCCCCTATCCCCACTCCCTATCTATCTATCTATCTATCTATCTATCTATCTATCTATCTATCAGTTTGTTCATATCTATCACTCTATCTGTCAGTCTGTTCGTATCTATCTATCTATCTATCTATCTATCTATCTATCTATCTATCTATCATAAAGGGTTTTCTATCTATCTATCTATCTATCTATCTATCTATCAGTTTGTTCATATCTATCTCTCTGTTTGTCAATATGTTCGTATCTATCAATCTATTTATAAATCTATCTATCTATCCCTCTGTCTGGTCATATCTATCTATCTATCTATCTATCTATCTATCTATCTATCTATCTATCTATCTATCTATCTATCTATGTCAGGCTAGTCAAATCTATCTATCTATCTATCTATCTATCTATCTATCTATCTATCTATCTGTTCGTGTCTATCTATTTATTAATTTATTTATTTAAATATATTTATATCTTTTTATCTATCTCTGCAACACAATTATTTCCTATACTTCAGTTGCTATTTTCTTTTATCTTTATATATCTACACATGAAAGATAAAAGATATTCATTGCCATACGTTAACCTGTGTTAATTTTTTTTTTTTCTGTTCTGGCATAAGATTGGCTAATTAATGATTATGACGTTCGCTTATCCAACGGCATTGAAGGAAGGAATGAAATGTCAAAATATTAAAATGATAGTCAATCTGACGATTAGTGTCTTTTGATTAACTTTTTGCACAGGATTTTATCAAATAATTCTTGCTAAGAAATACTTGCTGATTTTAGGTGAAGTTTATGAAAAAAAATATATTATAGCATTTGTCATTTACTTACCCAGCAAAATGCCTCTGAAAAAATTCGTATCTACACACACACGTACACACGCGCGACAACACGCACACAAAAACACACATGCGTACATATACAAACACCCATACACAAACACGCACACACTCACTAATTTATATATAAGTGTGTATTCGGGGTGCAATCCTTCCTTTCTGCAAGTTTCATTAAAAATGACTGTCAAGGTAGTTAAGTTTTTTATTTAATTTTTCTTGTGTTTTTATAAGATATTACAAATTATGTAGAAATTGTATGTACAATCGTTTTCGGCTATACTTTGAGACATTATCAAGCAAGATATTATTTCAACTTTAAATTGAGTGTATGGATTATTTCCTGTATGTGACTAAAGTTATAGGAATGTTTTATTTCCCAAACACGGTCAGCATATTATGGCCATGTACATAGTTGATGTTATTCTGTGCTGGGTTTAAAAAAAAGAAAATCCATATATATCTATACATCATATATATATATATATATATATATATATATATATATATATATATATATATATATATATATATCAGGGTGTCCCATAAAGTTCGTATGCACTTTAAATAATTTATAACTTTAAAGTGCACACAAAATTTATGGGCACCCTGTATATATATATATATATATATATATATATATATATATATATATATATATATATATGCAAACAAATATTTGGATATAGATCCGACAGTATGAAGAAAATATACGGAAAAACAAACAAAAATCCTTATATACAATTATGCTGTTTTAATGTTAATATGTCAATGTTTATATATATATATATATATATATATATATATATATATATATATATATATTTATTAAAGACATTTTTTATTATGTTTAACGTTGTTATTTTATAGATACAAGTATTTAAGCAAATGCTCTGTTTATGATAAACAGTATTAAATAACATTTACCGGCCTGAATGTCCGATAAATTTTTCATAGAAAATATTCGTTCTTGACAGGATTCGAACCTGCATCCTATACGGAACCGTCATATACGCTGACGTGCCTTACCGCTAGGCTACAAAGAAGCGTTCGGTAGACAATTTTCGAATGAAAAATTGACCTTATAAACTCAATAAATAACAGGCCGGTAAATGTTATTTAATACTGTTTCATCATAAACAGAGCATTTGCTTAAATACTTGTATCTATAAAATAACAACGTTAAACATAATAAAAAATGTCATTAATAAATAAATTGTCGGACCTTGTCCATTTCTTAATATATATATATACACATACATACACAGGGTGTCCATAAAGTTCGTATGCACTTTAAATAATTTATAACTTTAAAGTGCACACAGAATGTATGGGCACCCTGTATATATATATATAATTTTAAGCTTTATTTTTTCTGGATACACATACGTAAGTACAAGCTCCGCTTATTTATTTAACAGCATATTTCTTTATTTTCCACCACCGGTATGAATATTCTAGAAAAAAAATGATAAAAATTCGTAAAATTATTATATACAAAATTTATTCTTTAGAAAATTATTCTCTCCGTCTCTCTCACTCTCTCTCTCTATTACACCCGCACCCCCACACACGCAGAAACATACACACACTCACACACACACACACACATATATATATATATATATATATATATATATATATATATATATATATATATATATATATATATATATATATTAGCTTTTTGTTTAATTATACATTTAGGGAAAGTGTTTTATCATAAGTTAATATTATTTGAGCATTCACACAATTGGTATTTCGTGTCAATCAGTATTGATCACGTGACACAAGCCAATTCAGTACTCAAGGATATATATATATATATATATATATATATATATATATATATATATATATATATATATATATATGGAACCAAGTGTAAAAAAGAACAAGAAAATTAAATTCAAATTAAAAAAATTTAAAAAACGGACTAAATATAAAAGTGGTGCAATAAGTATTTATTATATATTGGTACATTAGAACATGCAGGTTAAGACTACAAAATTGCAAATTTAGTTGCGACGTTGAGAACACGTTTCATTCTGTGGTTTACAATGATAGTACCATCATTGTTAACAACCTCATGAATCGTGTTTTAATCGTCGGAACAAAATTGCAATTTTATCGCAACAACCTACATGTTCTAATGTAACAATATACAATATATATATATATATATATATATATATATATATATATTTATATATATATATTATAATTTTACAAACTGACAAAAAACAACTTGATATCACTACAAAGATGCATTCTTGTTTTCGATGTGCCTGCATCTCGACTGGTAAGAACCAAACTGCTTAAAACAATTCATGAATTTATAATAAATGATTTTATTGATTTATTTTTTTTGCTGTACTCTTTGTAATGAGCCGTCTTTTGAATTAATTCTGAGAACGAATATAATGAAAACGAAAATAATATAAATTCTAACGTTCAAGAGTGTTTACTACAAAGACTGCAGCAATAGTTATTTATTATAAATTTTACATACGATCAATACGATTTCCTCACAACAAAGATGTATTCTTGTTTCGACGCGACTGCATCTCGACCAAAAATGGTTATGAACAATGAATTGTTCATAAGCATTTTGGTTCTCCCCAGTCGAGATGCTCGTTATAGTGAGCAAATTGTATTGACCGTATGTAAAATATATGTCTGCAAAATTACATATAAATGAATTTGTCGTTAAATATTTGCTAATGTTGCGCATGGAGAATCCTTAGTATCGATTGCCGTCTGGAGACCGCGAGTGGGTACAACTCGGGTAACGACTCCGGCTGTTCTCTCTTAAGTGTTGACGTTGTGAAGCCTTTTTTGCTCTGTCTAGATAATCTGGGCATTTAGTAATTTACTGAAGCAGAAGGTGTTTCCTTTTTGTCTTCCTTTATTTTTACTTTCCTTGTTCAGTATCTTCTCTTGTCTAATGAGATATTTGTATATATATATATATATATATATATATATATATATATATATATATATATATATATATATTGTGTGTATTTAGGCAGCGTTTTTTTCATTCATGCAGTTCATTAAATAATATAGACAAGTGTTGTCTATTTCATGTAATTTTTTTTCGTAACTAAACTTATCAGACGTTACGAAAAAAAATTACATAAAACAAATAGACAACACTTGTCTATATTATTTAATGAAAACATGGATAATCTATATATATATATATATATATATGATAATTGATAATTAGTAGGGATAATTTCAAGGAAAATGACTTGTCAATGCAATGCATCTACTTTGGATCTGATCACTCTCTTTCCCCACCCTGCTTTTTAAACTTGTCCTGTCCCGAAAGAAAAAGTCATTTCTGGGTCACCCTGTCGACTCATGCTTAATTCTTCCTTCTTTTCATTCTTCCCTTTTCTCATTCCTCCTTCCCGCTCCACTCACCATCTTTATCCCTCTTTCTCTTTCTCTTCCCAAAAAAAGTTATATTGAAACTTTTGTTTTTCTTTCATCTTTTTTCCTCTTTTTTTTAATATTTTATAATTAATAACTTTTCCGGTTATTTTCTTTTTTTTTCTTTTTTTCCATTTTCATTGCCTAATGTCAGAATTGAAACATATACCTGGCGGCATATCTGGATTAACCAAAGTATATGTTTTAATTCAGACATTAGTTTCCCCTTCCGTTTTAACTTTTAAAAGTGGTAACGATTTTTTGTCAAATTTCCCAAATAAATCAATTTTATATTATATGTTATCCACCATCGCTAGAATAGGAACGATTATTGTTCCAAAACAAGAAATGTAAAATTTTTTAATAATAATAATAATAATAATAATAATATATATATATATATATATATATATATATATATATATATATATATATATATATACAGAAGCACGGTGGTAGAATGGTTTAGACACAGGGATCTCTGTTCGAATTCCAATCTCGTTCATTGCATTCACTTACGTGGAGAAAATATGGATCGATCTCTTCTAATGGTATAGGTAAAAGGCAAACTGGATCCTATAGCCTTGGGTGGGAACCGGTTTAGAAGAAGTACAACTCTGATTTCAAAACCTGTCGAGGGTCTTTAGGGAGAACTCTGTGGCACGCTATACAGCAGTTCTCTGTATTCGGCTCTTCCAAAAGTGTGATTGCTTCTGCCAAACCCTTTACCATTATAATCAAATCATATGTCCGGATAGTCTGTTTTTTTTTTTTTTTTGGTTCTAATAATTGAGCTGTTCAGTTTCTTCATCTCTTTAAGGAAAAAAATAAGAATATGTTGCCTCTGTTTATTTCTCCAATATCGCCAGATTATTTTTGTTGAATGTATACGATCCTCTTAGGACCTTCACGAGAACTTGCATCAAAATGTAAGCACAATTTCAGTGCTTACTTACGCATATACGTGGTTCTAGGGAAAGATGTTGAGGATATCATGGAACGAGCGTGTGAGCAACGATGAGGTCTTAGAGAGGTTACAAACAAGGAGAAGGTTTATACTTAACGTCAGAAAGAAGCAGCTGAAGTTTCTGGGATACATAATGAGGAAAGAGGGTCTGGAGAATCTGATACTCATAGGTCGAATAGAGAGAAAGAGAGACAAGGGAAATCAGCGCATGACATACTGGCCGAGGTTGAACATGTGAATGACAGAACGTGATCTAGGGGAGGAAGCAGAGGGAAGGAACTTGCTGTGAGCTGCAAGGGATAGAGGTAAGTGGAGAGCCATGATCGCCTACGTCCAGAAAGGACACGGCACATAAAAAAGAAGAAAAGAATGTTATAAATTTAATATGTATCCATATTTGAAGGGATGTATTAAATACAATTTTATTTACATCATGTGTATCTTTTACTTTCAACTCATTCTGAACGATTTTATAAGGATTTGCCAAGGATTAATTTCAGAAAAGCCTAAATGAATTTCTTGATTTCGTGCTATTGTGAAACTGAGATGAAGATTTACCTTTAATTTGATATAAAAAGCTGGGGAAATATATTAACAATATTCGACATGAGGTAAGAATTATAATGAAAAGATAGAGAATAAATATTAACCGCTTTTTAGAAAGTCACTCATCTTTCTTTCTTTCTTTATAACCACGAGAAACGCCCGCTTGGAGAAAGAGTAATATAATTCATTATTTAAGCATACACACAAATACACATAAACACAATTAAACATATACAGAATTACACATAAACACAATTACACATACACACACGTCTCGCACTTTCGTATTCGGATCTGAGCAAGCCTTGAATGGCGAAATTAATAATTAAATCTATTTTTAAAGAAATCTATTTTCATGAAATATTTGCGATTGTCAGAATTTAAAAACTTTATCAGGATTTATATATCCTAATTTTAATACATACACACACACAAAACACACAAACATATGTGTATGTGTTGTGTCATTTGGAAAGTAATGAATGCCTAATATTAAAAATTTATTTCATTGAAATTCTAGCTTCATCGATTGCTACATATAAAATTGACGATGTTTTCTTGAAAAATTGTTTCTCGACGAAACCAGTGCGTGCCGAGGCTGAAGATTACCCCACCCCACCATAACAGTTTTCCCTTCATTCAAAGCGAAGGAAATATTTCGCCAGGGGACTGTTAAATAAGTATATAGAGGCGTGCGTGCAAACACACACACAGGTACACAGATACGCACATACACACACGTACCATACTGGTTATCAATACATTAATATTACCATATCAAAATGGAGTCAAGAACGTAAATTCTAGTTTCAAGAGGACGTACTTCAGTTAATTTAACATTGATATATTTCAAAAAGACATATGCCTCTAGTCCTAATGATACGTTTGGCACCAAATATACACGTACAAACATGCACACGCGCGCAAATACGTACACGCACGCATATATAGGGTGTGTATCATGCTAGTTTAAATAAATTGCCATTATCGAATTCAATGCTAAATATATTTAGAGAGAGAGAGAGAGAGAGAGAGAGAGAGAGAGAAGCGAAGAGAAAGATGGGATTAGAGAAAGATGACACAGTTTAAAATATGAGTTGACATTGATTGCAATATATAGATATATATATACATATATTCACATGGATGTTTGAATAATATATCATTTTAAATCCCTATGCACGATATATCTATCTATCTACCTAGGGTTTACAATCGCCTGAGGAGATGCTTTCATTCGCATCGAAACACGACTACAATTTTGTAGCTTTTTTTAAATGTTTTGATGTAATATCCTAGAATAAAAATAATGCTTTATTTTTGTATTGAGCCCTCTTTTAAATTAAATGATACGAACGTCCGAATTGTACCCTACTCATTCTCATCTTACCTCGATATATATATATATATATATATATATATATATATATGAAGAAATATACTCTTATCGTGTGCTATATTTATGGGATAAAGTGCTCAATATCAGAGATAGAGCGTGTGTAAATATAAAAGTGAACATAGAAGTCAACACTTAGAGGCGACAGGCTGTTTCATGAGAGACACTATCGTCAGGCGACTAAAGTTGTATTTCGCTCGCGGCTATTTATATATACGGGTCAGTGATGCATTGTGGGTAGTCAATTTTGGTGGTTATTTTGCCGGAAGTCGTTTTTTTGCTTATTTATTTGTGTTAAATTATTTTGCTTGTTTAATAAATTATTTTTATTTTCACATTTATTATCATATATATTTATTTATTTATTTTTATTTTAATTACTGTTTTATTGACGTAGTAAAATTTTGTTTATATCTCTGAGTTAATAGTTTTGTCTTGGTTTTGGAAGATAATTAAAGGTATTTATTCAATTTTGGGGTTGATTGCTGTAATTTATTCTAAATATTATTTTGGCAGGAGCAGTTTTTAATTTGTTTATTACGTCATGTACTTATTTAGATTGATTATCTTTAGTTGTTTTTTCTAACGGTTAATTTATCGGGATCGGTTTGTTAGTTTATTTATTTAGATTAATTTAAATTTATTTTAATTGTTTTTTTTATTATTTAATTATTATACTGTATATTTTAGTTTACTCTTTTTGACATGATTTTTGTTCTAACATCCCTGTTGTTATATATATATATATATATATATATATATATATATATATATATATATATATATATATATATATTTATTTATTGTGTGTAAGAGCGTGTGTGTGCGTGTGTGTATGTATATAAAATGCCTATCTCTGTATGTATATAAAAAAAGTTATTTGTCTTAGTTGTATTAGACGAGGAAACAGGTATATTGAAAAGTGCTCAATATTTTTTTTATAAAGAAATTAAATTTTAATATGCAGAGAATCTAAATTCTTTTTTTTAAAAAAAAGTAGATTAGCCAATCCCGTTTCGAAATCGCCTGAGGATACTGAAAGGTTGAAACCAAGGTAGCATGAATGGCTGGTCTCGTAATATTTTAAAAATATCTGAAATATATATACATATATATATATATATATATATATATATATATATATGTGTGTGTGTGTGTGTGTGTGTGTGTATGTATATGTATGTATATATGTATGTATATAAAATTGTTATTTGTCTTAGTTGTATTAGACAAGGAAACTGGTGTATCGAAAAGCGCTGAATATTTTTTTATAAATAAAATAGATTTTAACATACAGAGAGTTTAATTTTTAAAAAAGTAGGAGATTCGCGGCCTGACGATTGCATCTTGCATGAAACAGCCTGTCGCCTCTGAGTGTTGATTTCAATGTTCACATTTATATTTACACACGCTCTATCTCTGATATTGAGCACTTTATCCCATAAATATGCTTTTATAAATCTATATTTCTTCATATATATATATATATATATATATATATATATATATATAAAACGCAAATGTACAATTACTGTTAAGAGATTATCAAAATACTTCTTTTTATTATAGTTATATTATGTATTTTTGAAACTTCCAAAGCAACACACCTAGATTTTAAACCAGAATACATACATACATGTATATCATACGTCGGAGATGTTTAAATATTCTAAATATTGACACAACATAGAATTTGAAATATGTTACAACAAAAAGGCGCTCAATGTTTATTTTATTAAACAGAGCAAATTTTCTTTACAACTGGAATTAAGATACCTTTAGTTACTGACCATTTTCACCTACGAATTTTAATTCTAAAATTCCCAGGATTAATATATTTTCTTTTTAAAATTTATTTTAAAGGAATTTATCGTGTTTAATCCATTTCATCTAATATATATATATATATATATATATATATATATATATATATATAGAGAGAGAGAGAGAGAGGGGAGAGAGAGTGAAAGAGAGAGAGCGAAATAAACAAATATAGGCTACTAGTATGCCGATTTAAAATCTAACAGACTCGAGCGGCTCTACCATAGAGAGGCTGCAGCAGAAATAACTCCCACATACACCTGCCAGAAACGCTGCCTTCATTTTGCTAATGTCTTACCATTACGTTGGGAGGTGTATGTGGAGGTATTTATGCCGCAGATCTGTATATTAGAACCACTCATGTTCTCTGGTGTATACGAAGTAAGAATACATTCAGTTTTAGGAAACATAGTGACATATGCACAGTAATAACTTATAGCCCAAGACACAAACACAAACACACATACATACACACAAACGCATACACACATAGATACATACATACATACATACATATATATATATATATATATATATATATATATATATATATATATATATACACTAGATAGATAGATAGATATTCCTATTTGAACACTCATTTGCCATCCAATCTACCTGACGGAGATGTATATTTATTTTCAAATTTTCTTGAACCTATCGACAGATGAAGATAAATGCAAAAGCGAAAACAGTCTCGATGTTGAAAATACATATTCAAAATAAATATCTATAGATGAGATTACCTTAAGTGTACGCCGGTATGTAGATAGCTTATTCGCTAGAGAAAATGCTTTTACCATTTTTTTCAATACAAATCACACCTCATAAATTACTCATACATACATTCCTTTAGCACATATATATATATATATATATATATATATATATATATATATATATATAATATAATTTTTCTTTTAAAAATTATGAGGCCATCGCGACACAGAGATCGTTCTATATTTTCAAAACTGAAACGCCTTATTGCGGAAATTAAAATTAAAATCCAGAGATACGTTCCATTGTCAAGCGATGGTAGGAATAACTTTCTAAGAAATTTGCTTAATTTATAAGCGCAGAAAATCTTAATATATTGAGTTGTTATTGTTAAGGAAATTTCAATCAATTTTGATTGGGGGGTGTTTTGTTTTTAATAAAATTAATTGCTAAGAACACCGGATTATAAATCTTTCTTTTATTTCTTTTAGTTCTATAGACACACACACACACACACACACACACACACACACACACACACACACATATATATATATATATATATATATATATATATATATATATATATATATATGTATATATAAATATTAGCAAATTTTTTGTTATATTACATCTTCGGAACTGATATTTCAATTCTGCTTTTGTCATCGTTACAAATTAAAATCAAATATTATTATTATTATTATTATTATTATTATTATTATTATTAAAATATTTTTACCTAAATTTATTTTCTAATCACATGCCGGATCATGACAAATGACCTAGGCCATACGAATGATGCGATTTTGCTGTTGTTTCCGCTTAAATAAATAAAAGATAGCTATTAACAAAAGAAAAAACACACAGGAAAATCAATTCAATGAGTGAAGCCCTTCGCAGGATATGAGCTGTGCATGTTAAAAAAAAAAAAAAAACATTGGAGAGATTTCCTGGTAAGACGGTACACCAGGAATTTTCTTGATTTGATCTTTGGTTCCTTTTTTATCATATCCAGAGCTCCAATCACAACAGGAACAGTTTTAGTTTTTAAGGGGCCAAATTTTTTTCTTCTCTACTACTACTATCTTTTGATTCCTGTTAAGTTCCATCCTTTAGCCAAGAACTGTAGTAAGAGATGACAGTCAATACTTGCATTCTGTTTGCAGAGCTTCTGATGCTAAGCGCTACTTAACATTACGGAGTTTATGTTTTATTTACATTCATAAAAATCTCATGAGTAGATGAACATTTCAAAAAAAGTGCAATGCTTTGAAACCTTTGCAATCTGGGACTACCAGATCATTGTTATTATCTTTATTAATAATAATGGTGTTAGCCATTTTCTTGACGTGATATTTGATAAAAATATCTTACCATGTCTTTTATGTTAGATTTGAGAAAAAGGAAGTTTTTTTTTTCTTAGATACTGAACGTACAAATAGAGTTTTTTTCAAAATATGAGAGCGGTCCTTATGAGAACAATCCCCTTTCTCGCACATGGAAAAAATTTGCAGTGATTTTCTTAATGCGTGTATCAGTATCTTTTTTTTTTATCATTCCCAGTGCTCCTATTATTACTGGAACGGTAGTAGTTTTTAAATGCCGCATTCCTGCAGTTTCTATTTCCAGGTCTTTATTTATTTTTTAAAGTGTGTCAGATTCTTTATCTGCGATGTTTTTTTTATCAGTTCGGATTAGTATTATTATCATGTGCGTGTTATGTTTGCGGCTTTGTATCCTGTAGATCCGGGTCCAAACTATGGTCCTATAGAAGAATGGTCATTTGATTGATATCACTTTACTTAGTATAAGTGTTGTTCCTAGTTGGGTGATCTTCTGGTCAAATTGTATGTTGATGTTACGACTTCTCACGAGGCCCTCAGCTTTGATAACTCTTGGTACAGTCTTAGTGTTCATTCTACACATCCTGATAATCTCGATCTCCAGGTCCTTGTATTTGGACGTTTTCTCGATAATTTTTTATCGAGATGTTTCTCTCAAATTGTACTGCCATGTTAATAAGCCTACACTTTCTGAATTTCTTGTCTTTATTATTATTATTATTATTGTTGTTGTTGTTGTTGCTCTTGTTGTTGTTGGTGGTGGTGGTGCTGCTTCTGCTTTTGTTATTTACATTTGCCTTCTGGTCTGCAAATCACTTGCTGGTTCATTACCCGTGACTAACTTTAGGCAAAGAGGTAAACATACGCATTCACTTTTAAAAATTCTGAAGCTAAGTGCTGCTTAAAGTATCGAGTATTTATTTATTTACAATGAGGGCGTCCACCCACCCTCACCATAAGCATTAACCTTGAGGACACATGGCACAGTGGATAAAGGCGATGGTTAGATCCAGTGACAGGACCCAAAGAGTGTGAGTTCAATACCCGGTTAAGGCAGTGGAGAACTTTCAGAGGAGAATTAACAGGAGGTAACTGATAACTGACATCCATCAAACATATCACGTGGAACTAGAACAGTCTACCCCAGTGAGCGAAATAAATGGTTCAGTTCGACATTCCAACCAACTGAAGAAGGCTGGAGCGTACAACGGCCGAAACGTTGTAATAAATATGGCGACAAAGATGAGGACAATAGTCCAAATAATGTAAATAGTGTACATAATGCTTCATCTCAGAAATATAGACAGATACTTAGAGGCCGAAACATTGTAATAAATATGGCAACAAAGATGAGGACAATAATCCGAATAATGTAAATAATGTACATAATACCTCATCTCAGAAATAAATATGGCGACAAAGATGAGGATAATTGTCCAAATAATGTAAATGGTGTACATATTGAGAAATATAGACAGATACTGAAAGGCCGAAACGTTGTAATAAATATGTCGACAAAGATGAGGACAATAGTCCAAATAATGTAAATAGTGTACATAATACCTCATCTGAGATGTATATATATATATTATGACGATAAACAAGGTCCAAAAGCAAGACCTCTGCTCTGATCAGGAGGTTTTTAGAAGGATGGAACGACCTCTTAATTGCTGGTGTACTCAGGTTAACTCTGACCCGAGATAGTGGCACATTTTAGGCTCCCAAACATGGGCTAATAGTTAACCCCAAAACTGGGGTCAAAACACTATGAAATTGTAAAAATAGGTTTTAATATCAGCAATACACTTTTGAAGAAAATAAATATTACTGGCAATACGTTGTTGAAGGTTAAAAGTGTATTACCAGCAATGCATTTTTGGAGAAAAATATTACCAACAATAAAAATTTGTCTGCTTTAAATAACCACTTTGAAGTTGGTATGCCGTAAACTACACCAAACCAAAATAAACCAGTATATATATATATATATATATATATATATATATATATATATATATATATATATCGATGATAGATAGATAGATAGATACTCACACATATGGACAGTAACGTTGTTAAGTTACTGTCTGAATTTCAGGTAGGAGTACTTATTATTATTTCAATTCTTTACATCAAAGATCTAGATCTGCGACATCGTCAGGAAAATTGAAAGTCAACCCTTTATTTAATCTTTAGGGGGTGGGAAATTATCCTCATTCCACTGCGCATGTCTGAAATTGCAAACCCGATCCAGAGAATGAAACGACTCTTAAGACTATTTTAATTAACTTAAGTCCACAAATAAAGATTCATAATCAATATTTTAACAATTTAAAATTCATCCATTTCATCTTGACAGCTTATATATATGGTGGTCATTTTTTATCATCATTTCACCCCAAGCAAGGCGATGAAGCCACTAAAACACAAGAGAATGTAAGGAACTGAATAAACGTTTTTAAGAATCGAGAACAATAAAGGAGCAGGTAACGATTGGCATTGCATTTGAATTTTTGAAGGTTATAATAACTGGAGGAAAGATCTATGAGATGTACGCGAGAAGAAACTATTAGAATAGAACCTGCGGTTACATCTACCAATTTCGACAATAAAATGATGAGACCTAACTACAACTGTAGTACTGCGTTTAAATTCATGAACGAGTGCTTTAATATATTAGAACAAGCTATATCTAAGTAAGGAAAAAATACATGCTGACGATTGTCTCCATCTTTGTTGTTTTGTTTTTTTTATAGCAACAACAAAGATGAGGATAGTAGTATGCATTTTAATAATGCAAACGACATCGCTGTGAATATGTTTTGTACTGTAAGGTTCAATTGTAAATCCATGTTTCTGTATATTGCTTTATTTTCCTTTCTAGGTGTGTACATATCGAGGGCCAAGTCTCGTTTGTCAGTTCTACGGCACATTTATGCAGTTGGTTGGTATGGCTATGGCAAAAAGGTAGCAGCCATAACGTCTCACTTCTGTGTCTCGTAATGCGTGGTTGAAGGTATTGCAACCATCGAAGCTACGACTGCTAGAAGTGAAAGCAAACGACCACCAAAGCTATTTCGCTAGGAACACGAAAACATTTCTTGGCGCAGTAAATTTCTCCCGATATCTATCTATCTATCTATCTATCTATCTATCTATCTATCTATCTACTATCTATCTATCTCAGTTCATTGTATGTATATCTATCTATCTATCTATCTATCTCGGTTCATTTTCTATCTATCTATCTATCTATCTATCTATCTATCTATCTATCTATCTATCTATCTATCTATCTATCTATCTATCTATCTATCTATCTATCTATCTATCTATCTCAGTTCATTGTATGTATATCTATCTATCTATCTATTTTCATATCTATCAATTTTCATGTCTATGAATTTTCACATCTATCTATCAATCTATCAATCTATCTAGATAGCTATCTATCTAGCACTTTTCTTTTCTATCACTATTCATATCTATCTATCTATCTATCTATCTATCTATCTATCTATCTATCTATCGGCGTTTGCATCGCTATCTATATGTATGCATATATATCTATCTTACTATCTATCTATATCTTTTCATTATCTATCTATCTATCTATCTATCTATCGGCGTTTGCATCGCTATCTATATGTATGCATATATATATATCTTACTATCTATCTATATCTTTTCATTATCTATCTATCTATCTATCTATCTATCTATCTCTTTTCATATCTA
This sequence comes from Acanthosepion pharaonis, assembly GCA_903632075.3. Taxonomy (NCBI): domain Eukaryota; kingdom Metazoa; phylum Mollusca; class Cephalopoda; order Sepiida; family Sepiidae; genus Acanthosepion; species Acanthosepion pharaonis. The sequence continues at coordinate 2,264,132 of CAHIKZ030001979.1, forward strand.
GCTATCTATTTATCTATCTACCTATCTAAATATCTATTTATCAAGCTATGAATCTCAATCTGTTCCTATCGATCTCTCTATCACATTTTCTATCTATCTATCTAGCTATCTATCTATCTATCTATATATATATATATATATATATATATATATATATATATATATTGATCTCATCTTTTAATATATTTTGGAGGCAGAAATTCAATCAATTAAAAGGAAGTTTATTAAAATCAACTTTACATTTTTTATTCTTTTCACATTATGCATGTTTCCAAGAAAAATTTAATAAAAAAAATTACCAATTTATTTTGTCAATGAAAATAAATAAATACTTTTTCTATATATCTATCTATCAATTTATCATTCTATGTACATATTTATTTACCGATGTAAATATATATCTATATCATTCTCTACACTATCATATGCCTCTCTCTGTCTCTTTCTCTCTCTGTCTCATATATATATATATATATATATATATATATATATATATATATATATATATATAGAATATCAAATGTCGATCGGATCTGGTTAGAATCCGACAAGATGATAAAATAAAATAAAGAACAAGTAGAAAAAACGAATCTCAATCTAACATGTTTCACTTTTATTAAAGCTATTTCTATCTATCTATCTATCTATCTATCTATCTATCTATCTATGTATATATATAGCATTATATGTCATTAAGCACGGTTTTATAACATTAACCCCATCTGTATCTCTCTATATATATATCTCTCTCTCTTTCTCCGTCTCTCTCTCCCTCTCTCTCTCTCTCTATATATATATATATATATATATATATATATATATATACAAGCATAGTCACAGACACACACACACGCATATATATATATATATATATATATATATATATATCCATGTTTATATTTGAATGTATCATGTGTACTTTTAACCTACTTAACATCTCTTATTCTAACACAAGGTCAGGGGTTGGAAAGCACTGTGTGAAGATCGAACCCACTTCTGGGATAATGATATGCTTTTTCCTCCATTGATAATGACAATGCTTGTTTTGTCCGTTATTAACCCGGATTATATTGGAGATGCTTAAGTAGACTTTTAAGAGAAAACTTAAAAAAGACGAACATTCGAATTTTGTTTTAACTTGCGCTTGAACCCTGACCTTGTGGTGTGTGAAAACTCTCGTACTACCTGGCAGGATCTACCTATTTTTCTTATTTTGGGGATCATCCATCTTTGTTTATTTCTCCCAAAATTATTACCTTGCTTTCTTTCTTTCTTTCTTTCTTTCTTTCTTTCTTTTTTCCTTTTTTTTCCTTCCTTTCTTTTTCTTTTGTTTTTTGTTTCTTTTTTTCTTTTATTTGTCTTCTTTTCTTTTTCTTTTTTTTCTTTTGTTCCTTTCTTTCTTTCTTTTTAATTTCTTTCTTCCTTTCTTCTTCTTCTTTCCTTCATTCTTTTATTTTTGTTCTTTTCTTGTTCTTTCCTTTTCTTCTTTCTTTATTTCATTCCTTATGTCTTTTTTCTTTCTTTGACCCATTATATTCATTTTTGCCAATTGTTTTCTTTCTTTCTTTCTTATAATCTTTTTTTTGCTTTTTCTACTAATTTCTTCTTTCTTTTATTCTTTCTTTCATTCTTTCTTTCTTCCCTTTTTCTTTCTTTCTTCGATCATATATTTTTTTATATTTTCTCTCAGTTGTACTATTTTCTTATTTCTTTCTTTCTTTCTTTCTTTTTTTCACTTTCACATCATTTATATATTTTCTAATAACCTTTCTTCTATTAAACGTCTGCCTTTCTTCAAGATTTCATTTTCTTTCTTTTTTCCCTTCATTTTTCTTTTTTCTTTCTTTCTTTCTTCCCTTCTTTCTCGATTCTGTTCTTCCTTCTTTTCTTTCTTTCGTTTTTTCGTTCATTCCTTCTTTCTTTCATCCAATTATTTTTGTTAATAGTTTAATTTCCTTCCTTCCTTTATTTCTTTATTTCTTTATTTATTTTATTTTCCTTTCTTATATTTTCTTTCTTTTTTCTTTCTTTCTCGCTTTCACATAATTTCTTTCCTATAACATTCTTTCCTCATTTAATTTCTTTATTGATTTCATTTACCCTTTTTCTTTCAGTTTTCTTTCCTTCTCTTTTAATTAACTTTCTTTTTTTCTTTCTTTATTTTTTAAACTCACGTTTTTTCTTTCTGTGGCATTTCTTTTTTATTTCTTGGAAAATGACAAGTTTTTGTTTTCACTTCACTGAAGCAGACATTAATCACTCGACAGTGTTATCACCTTCTCTTCCTTTCTTTCCATCTTTTTTTTCTTTCTTTGACTATATTTCCCCACTCTCCCGCCTGGCCCCAAGTGCACTTGCTACGAACGGAGAAATAGGACAGAGGCGGAAGCAGTTAGTGTAAACGAAAATGCAAGGAACAATAAAGGAATATTTTTAGAAAGAAGATAAAAGCCAGAGAAGGACGGAATTGTAATGCTCAATCTGAAAAATAGACCAGAATGAAATTAAGAATTACAAGAAGAAAACAACATGGAATTAAAACAAAATTAATAATAGAAATCAGAATAATATGGAGAACAAGAAGAGGAAGACTACGTTGAAAATAATGTTTGCCGCGTAGTAAAGCATTGGTCTTAGAAGTAACAAGAAAGGAATAAAAAAAAATGAAGAGACGTTGAAAAGAACGAAGAATTCGCAGCGTCGAAATGGAAAATATACAATATTTGAAACTAGAGTTTATTTAGATGTACTGGAAGATATATTCTCAATAGTATACAATTCGATTTTTGTTTTTTTCCTTCTCATAAACACATCGATAATTCTTTTTCTTCGTCATCTTCTTACTCTTTTTCTCCGTCTTGTTCTATTTCTACTTCTCCTTCTTCATCGTCGAATTTTCTTTTTATTCTTCGTCGTCGTCTTCATCTCCGACTTCTTTTTATTATCAACATCATCATCAACATCATCATCATAATCATCATCTTCTTCTTCTTCTTCTTCTTCTTCTTCTTCTTCATTGTCGTCGTCGTCTTCTTTTTCTCATCCTCCTGATTCTTCATACTTGAATTCTGCTATTCTGTTTCATTCTAACATTAAAATCCGTAGTTACTTTCGCATCGATGTCTGAGTGTCTCTCTTTCTCCCTCTCTCTCTCTCTCTCTCTCTGACACACGCACATGGACAGGCACACACACACACACACATGCATACGCACACTCACACAGTCTACCTCTCACTCTCGCAGTATCACACACCCATATACAAAAACATAGACACAAACAACATCTCTCTTTCCCTGGCTTTCTCTATTACGCTCAAAACTATTCAAATTCTAAGATAACACACATATTCCGATTCACTATTTCACGC
>CAHIKZ030001979.1:2275000-2282500 GCA_903632075.3 Acanthosepion pharaonis
TATATATATATATATATATATATATAATGATTGATTGATTAGTTCTGAAGATCACATTTAATCATGATCCTGGTAATATAAATGAAATGTTTATTCCTATACCGACACGCTTTTACCTTAATGGAAAAACATATATACAGTCTGGATAAAGGATTAATATATAACCTTCAGACCAAAATTATATATATATATATAAATAAAATATATATATATATATATATATATATATATATATATATGATAGTTGGTATATGTAGATCGACTAGTCGATCCCTATTGCAGCCGTTGCCCGGCACAATTGTGTTTGTTCAACATGCACAAAGCCCAACTGTGATTTATACTGGAACTATGCTGAGCGGAACTTAGTTATAGTTCCTGGGAAAGACAGTGTTATCTAGCGCGATCAAAACCCACGCTCACGTTCACGGCCACGATGTTGTGTGACTTCGTGCTAGCGCAGTTATCAACGACCCCCCCCAGTTTTCTGTCTACCAATTTCAGTCACATGTTTTGGGTCAACCAATGTTATGGTTTTCTGGCATTTTCCAAAGTATCGTCTCCTTCCTGAGAATCGAACCCAGGTCTCTTGTTCAAAAAGCGGACGTACTACACACTGGCAACACGCCCATTCATATATATATATATATATATATATATATATATATATATATATATATATATATATATATATGTGTGTGTGTGTGTGTGTGTGTGTGTGTGTGTGTGTGTGTGTGTGTTTATGTATATATCTGCCATTTAAGATATTCTTGTGTATCTGTTTATCTAAATTAGGAATGTTTTAATGTGTACCCATTTCTTTCACTGTATCATTAATTTTTATACGTAATCTGTTCAGTAAATAGCAAAATATACACACAATTAGGAGAGGCTAGATCGTTTTCTCTGTAGACTCTGGTATCAGTCAGCATCGTAACAAAGCTCGAACAGGCAAAACAACCCTCATACTTCCACTTTCACTTTCACTTTCACTTTTAAACTGTCTCACTATTTTTCTCTGTCTATGTTTTAAATGTGCATATATATATATATATATATATATATATATATATATATATATATATATATATATATATATATATATATATATGCATATATATATATGCATATATATGTATAGAAATATATATTTATATATATTTACATATTTATATATATATATATATATATATATATATATATATATATATATATATATATATGTACAGGAAATCAAGCAATGAAATGAATATATACACACAAAAATACACACATAAAGATATATATGGAAAAAATATTTAAATATATATATATATATATATATATATATATTTAATAATATTTATATATATATATATATATATATATATATATATATATATATATATATATATATATATATATAAGTATATGATTGGTGTATACGGAATAAATTCCAATAGCCAACAATTACTATTCTTAAAAGATTGCTCAATACAGAGTTGAGCAGATACAATTATTTATTTAATAATTATAACATATTTATGTTATAATTTTTAAATAAATAATTATATATATATATATATATAATATTTTCCATCTATAACTATGTGTGTATTTTTTGTTTGGGTGCTTGCCTAAATTCATCTAGTGGTTCATTTCCTATATACTTATAAATAATAAATACACAATCACAAACATTTAAATAACTGAAGGCAAATCCTTGAGAATGTGTAACAGAATAGCCGGAAGTTCTCTGCACTAACAATAATTTCGGCAGTTTTTACGCCGAATTCGTCCCAGATAAATATGAAATTTCCTGTTCTCACAAACACACACAAAGAATCACATCCATTCAAAGGAAGAAGATATAAAATTACAGATTTTTTTTGCCAGTTAATTTTAAGAAAATATATTACAACCAAAATACATAAGTCTCTCTTCATCTCTTTTTTTCTATTTCTCTTTGATTTTTATATAACTATCCATATGAAAACACAAACACACAAAAACATTCATGCATGCATATATATATATATATATATATATATATATATATATATATATATATATATATATATATATAAAAACATATGAATAAAAACATCAATCACCTTACTTACTTATATATATATATATATATATATATATATATATATATATATATAAAATGAGAAAAAGAACATTAATCACCACTTACGATTTCAATTTTTGTTATAATTGCTTAAAATAATAATCATATCATAAATTATCATAAAATTATAATATATATAAAATATATATATATATATATATATATATATATATATATATAAATCTCTGTGTGTGTGTTTGAGTGCGCGCATATATATGTATGATGCGAGGGAGTAGCTTGATGAAGAAAAATAGTTTTCTCAGAATATATATATATATATATATATATATATATATATATATATATATATATATATATATATATATATATTAGTCTATACCCCTACCACATGAATGGCCTTCTGCACACTGTCCATTGCACACTAAAATTCACTAATCTCTGTGTCACAAACTCGAAAACATATTTTCATATAAATCCACCACACACACGCCTGCACACTGATAAATACACATATCACGTATGTTTGTTTGTGTGTGTGCGTATGTATATCCCTATAAGCATATATGTCACATGTATTACTCAATTAGCCTATACACACACGAACGAACGAATATATGTATATATATATATATATATATATATATATATATATATATATATATATATATATATATATTATAAATTAATTGATTTAAAATAATTTCTTTCGCTACACAGTTCTAACCATGTTTCAAAATGGAAGCTAAAATCCACGAATTTAATTTTGTGATTAAATTAAAGACATTAGTTCCATTTCATCCTCAAGCGAATTTTGTTTCCAAGGTTACAGATAAATCTATTTTCTAGACAGGGGGTTGGGTTTTCAATATGTCTATAATTTAATGTATCAGTTATTGCTACGTATATATTTATACATAGGCACACGTACACACACACACACACACACACACACACACACACACACACACATATATATATATATATATATATATATATATATATCCCACTTTTATTTCGTATCTTATTCGATTGAATATTCTGTTTAAATACTTCCGTTAATGAAACATCAACTGAAAATGCATTTTGTGCAACGCATCCAATCTCCTCCAACTGCGTTCAACATTTTCGAAGTGGTTCTATGCTATGATATCTCCTTCTTTCCCTACTCCCCTTCCCCTGGTCCCCTCTCGCTATCCCCCATCAGCTTCTTCTTCTGCACCCTCTCCGCCTCTACGCCCTTTCGTCTCTAAAAATTCTCTCGAACTTGCAGCAGCATAGTTAGAATGATAGCCAGATAAATAGAGCTTTAGCTAGACAGATAGATATAGTGATAGAGGCAAAAAGAGAGAATTGTGGAAAGTGCGGGGTAGGAAGTTAAAGAGAGAGAGATTGAGAGTGAGAGAGACAGGGGGAGAGAAAAGAATGTTTCCATAAATTTGAAGTCACGTTATTTAAAATGGCGGCAGGTAAGCTCACACTGAATTGAGATGACTGGGAATTTCGCGATACTGGTTAAGGTTGAAGCAAATTGTGTTACTTATCGACCACCACCTCCCGTAAAAAGACAAACAAAGAAAAAGATAACTAATATTTAGGAGTTAAAAGATATTTCAGGAATTAAATGATTGAAAAGATAATTTGTCTCTTGGAATTTCTTTAAAAATTAAAGTCGGGTTATTCTCGCATGCAAAAATGTCTACTTCGTATTCACTTAGCATTAAGCTAAGTTTGACAAAAGACTTCTGTTAATGAGCACTCATTAAAGAGCTATTTCTCCCCCACCAGAGATACACAGACAGTAGCTTCCTAAACACTTTTACTCAGATTCAGAGGATATATAATGTCTGCCAATATCTAATCTGTAATCATGAACTATATATATATATATATATATATATATATATATATATATATATATATATATATATATATATATATATATATATACATACTGAGCAATAAAAATTAAAAGCTTTCAGACATACTGGTTTGTATAATAATATATTTAGAGTTTTATTATTTCAATTCTGTTCCTTGATTCGTTTCGGTCAGCATGGACATAATCAGGAGAAAAAATATCCTGCTTGTCATAGCAGTGAACTAATGGAATATATATATATATATATATATATATATATATATATATATTAATCGAATCGGACCGATGTGAGGAAAAAAATATTATAACGACAGGCATATCATTTCATAAACCAGGGTTTACTGGGTGTGTAAAATTATAAAACCAACAGTAAACATGAAGACTATATATATATATATATATATATATATATATATATATATATATATATATATATATATATATATATATGTATTTTTTCATAATAGCTAGCGCATTCATTATGATGCAGTTGTCAAGAGAGGATTGAATCCTTCCTTGTAAAATTTAAATATTGTTATTGATAACCTACTGTTAATATAGTGAAGCCGTCCATTTATTTCTATGTACCAATAATATATATATATATATATATATATATATATATATATGATTGCTTGAAACAGCTAGAAGAAACTAAAATTTTGTCATTAAACTACATTTCCAGTACTTTAGGAAATTGTTTATATATATATATATATATATATATATATATATATATATTGTTTTATATATATATATATATATATATATATATATTGTTTATTTTTTATATATATATATATATATATATATATATATATATATATATATATATATATATATATATATATAACTAGAGAGAGAGAGAGAGAGAGAGACGATAAGCGAAATTCTGATGCATGATCTTTTAAATACAGGTTTATAATGTGCATAGCATCTATAAATTAAAGGAATCTCATATTTACAGCTGTCAAATTACATTACTATGTATTATCTTCACTGTTTTCATATATATATATATATATATATATATATATATATATATATATATATGAATATATATGAATACTATAAGGTGTTTCGTATATTTTTATTTATATAAATATCCGTATGCTATTTCTTCTGCCAGGTAACCCATTGTTTTAATAGTTTATTGCACTGTGAGAGCAATTTCTAACCGCAGCATTGGAATATTCTGCTAATTACATATCATAAGAGGAAACATTTTTTTGTGTATTGTGATTGATCCATTAGAAAAACAAAGGCTGATTAATGGTGTAAAAATTATCGTGAAAAGACTATTTAATCTCAAATAAATACACATAAAAAGAAAACTCGTTTCTTCTCGATAGTCACCGAGGAAGTGATAGGAAGTTCTCCGTCTGATCTTTGAGAAACATCATGGCCAGATGCGATTTTAGTAAGCGTATCACCCCTTTGGCATAAGGACGAAAGCATTGAGCCCCCAATGAGGATCAAACTCACTACTATGTCGTATTTGATCGAGCGAGACTAGTTTGCTAAACATTACAACACGCCAATTTGCTCGGAGGAGAATTCTGACCAAATGAGCCAACTGTTATATGTTTTTTTTAATCTTGTCTCTTTTCGCTTTCTCTCCTCTGTATATATATATATATATATATATATATATATATATATATATATATATATATATATATACATATTTTCTTTTTCTATGACAACGATATCTATCTAATGTTTTTTATCCACCTCCTTTTCCGCCAAATCTTACATATATGCATGAGATATATTTTACCAGTACCCCAGTACCTTGACTTGGTGAAAATCTATCTATCTATCTATCTATCTATCTATCTATCTATCTATCTATCTATCTATCTATCTATCACATATTCATATCTATCTATCTGTCTATATATATATATATATATGTATCAATCACATATTCATATCTATCTATCTATCTATCTATCTATCTATCTATCTATCTATCACATATTCATATCTATCTATCTGTCTATATATATATATATATGTATCAATCACATATTCATATTTATCTATCTATCTATCTATCTATCACATATTCATATTTATCTATCTGTCTATATATATATATATATATGTATCAATCACATATTCATATCTATCTACCTATCTATCTATCTATCATATTCATATCTATCTATCTGTCTATATATATATATATATATATATATATGTATCAATCACATATTCATATTTATATCTATCTATCTATCTATCTATCTATCTATCTATCTATCTATCTATCTATCTATCATATTATATATATATGTGTCTATATATATATATATATGTATCAATATATTCATATTTATCTATCTATCTATCACATATTCATATCTATCTATCTGTCTATATATATATATATATGTATCAATCACATATTCATATTTATCTATCTATCTATCTATCTATATATATATATATATATATATATATATATCGCTTATTAATATCTATCTATCTATTTATCTATCTATCGCTTATTCATATCTATCTATCTATCTATCTATCTGTTTCATTGTATCACTGTGTTTCTTTCTAAATTCTAAAAGTGCAAAAATAATGTTGATGAGACATTTTTAAATAATTAGGAAAGTTATTTCGTATTCGTTTCATCTTTTGTTATTTGACATTTTTGTTGTTGCTTTTGTTAGTTTTTTTTTTTTTTTGTTGTTGTTTCCAGCATTATTTTTCCGTCACCTTCCGAGGCCGCCATTACATAAGTTCTAAGACAAGTCTTTCATGTCACAGCAGCTCGTTCTGATACCGCAGAAGAGGAATTTAACACCGACTACAACTTTGATGCTTTTTTCCTTACACCACTGCTTCGCATTCATCTGGCTAAGTCATATCAATTTGGAAAATATCCACTGAATTTGTGAACGTCTCGAAAACTAGATGACAGACGCGACCTTAAAAACCAAAGACAATATCACTTGCGCAGAGAAAAACACATTACATGATACTCACACGACAGCAGTAAACTCATATTAGAAAAACTCGCATATATGCACACTTAGAATGAAATATATACTCGGGTGGATGCATTTGGGTATATTAGATACGGATACATATATACATACATACATTCATATATATATATATATATATATATATATATATATATATATATATATATATAATTATTTATTTAAAATATGATTCCAACAAATAAAATAATTATATTTATGCTCTACTTTTTATCGAGGCACTATTTTTTAAAATAATAACTAAAATACTAAGGGACTTTGGATTATTTACCTAACCAGTTCCTTCCTATTTTCTATATATTTTCACATATTATCTATCTATATATATATATATATATATAGATATATATATAGATAGATAGATAGATAGATATATAGATAGATATACATATATATATACAGATATATATTTTTTTTTTCTCTTATTCCTTATTGTACATATTTCTGTATTAATTTTGAATCTCCCGTTGAAGCCTGAAGAGCGGGAGCGAAACCGGTTGCTTCCAACCCCCCCTCGCCAGTTGTTT
>CAHIKZ030001979.1:2285000-2287500 GCA_903632075.3 Acanthosepion pharaonis
AATTGATCTATTTTACCCCTAAACATAAAATACCTTAAAACAATATTTATAGCATTATATCTATATCTATCTATCTATCTATATATATATATATATATATATATATATATATATATATATATATGTGTGTGTGTGTGTGTGTGTGTGTGTGTATTTGTTTGACACGTTCTTCATGTTTGGTGTAAATTAATATTATTATTAATAATATTCTTTTTAAATAAATTTAGTTCGGTATTCTTCTTTTTCTTCTTCTTTTTCTTCTTCTTTTTCTTCTTCTTTTTCCTTGGTTAATGTCTTTCCAAAATATTCTTGTTTCCTGTCTGACTTATAGACTTTTTTCTACTGACATATTACGACTTGTTCCTATGTTGTGAAGAGGCATAATAATTTACACACTGATTTTCAATGAGATTCGTTAATTAAAATTTGCTTAACTTTTCCGACTCTGCTAGACATAATAGATATCTTTGAATATATAACTAATTTTATTCCGTTTTTCTATGAGGTAATCTAAAAATCGATTAAGAACTTCGTTTTCTCCCTGAGATAAATATTCATTTTTAATTCACCTGCCACATTAGAGACCCACTAAACCGTATTTTGAACGTTGGCTTTCTTATAGAACATCACCAAAATCGTGGCGTACTTCTAAAATCTGTAACTGCGATTAGTAAATGTTTATCGATTCATTTATCTATTAGTAGGTTCTATTTTAAGAACTGAATGTCGCGACACGATTAGCAATGAATAGTTGAAGCAAGATTGATGGCAAATATTGAAAAGACTCAGAGAAATTAGAAATAACATGTCGATTTTTATAAACTGAAGCGGCAAGCATGGTGTAGCATCGCTTATCAAAGATAAACCCAAAGATGGCGGGATCGGTTTTAACAAAAGACCTTCGAGTAGTGAATGAATAACAGGAATAAAATAAATATGGCAATAACTGAAGTGAAGTAGGAAATCTTTCTGTTTGTGACTGAGACAAATGGACCTCTTCACTACTTGACTTCCACGGCTGGTGACGTGTATCGTCTGACGTGGAGGTTGGCTTTCTTCTACATGGAGAAGAACTGGAGGAGAAGTGGGAGGAGGAAGAAGAAGAAAAAACAAAGGAAAATAAAGAAAGAAAGAAAGAAAGAAGAAAGGAAGAAGAAAGTAGAAGAAGCAGAAGTAGAAGAAGAATATTGCAAAGAAGAAAGAAGAATTAGACGAAGAAGAAGAGAGAAGAAAGAAGAAGATTAAAAAGAAGAATAAAGAAGAGAAAAGAAGTAGGAGAAGAAGAAGGAAAAGAAGTAGAAGAGAAAGAAAAGAAGGAAAAGTAGTAGTGGTAATAGTAGTAGTAGTAGAAGTAGTAGAAAAAGAATGAGAAGAAGAAGTTGTAAAAGAGGAAGAAGAAAGAAAAGAAGGAAAAGTAGTAGTAATCGAAGAAGAAGAAGAAGAAGAAGAAGAAGAAAAAGAAGGTAAATGAGTAGTGGTAGTAGTAGTAGTAGTAGTAGTAGGAGAAGGAGGAGGAGGAGGAGAAGAAGAAAGAAAAGAAATTGTAGAAGAAGTAGAATAAAGATAAGAAGGAAAAGTAGTAGTAATAGTAGTAGTAGTAGAAGAAGAAGAAGGAGAAGAAGAAGAAGGAAAAGTAGTAGTCGTAGTAGTAAAAGAAGAAGAAGAAGAAGGAAAAGTAGTAGTAGTAGAAGATGGAGGAAGAGGAGGAGAAGAAGAAGAAGAAGGTAAAGAAGAAGCTGTAGAAGAAGAAGAAGAAAGAAAAGAAGGAAAAGTAGTAGTAGCAGAAGAAGAAGAAGAAGAAGAAGAAGAAGGAAAAGTAGTAGTAGAAGAAGAAGGAGGAGGAGGAGGTGAAGAAGAAGAAGGAGAAAGAAAAGAAGTTGTTGAAGAAGAAGAATAAAGAAAAGTAGTAGTAGTAGCAGTAGAAGAAAAACGAAGAAGAAGAAGAAGAAGAAAACGACGACCAAGTGTATTCAAGAATTTGAATAAGATAATCTAATTTTACTACTATCACTTCTCTCTTGAGGTGTAAAGGATAGCGGCTCGGATTGAGGAATCGGAGAGCCAAGTTCGAATCCATTGCATTCAATTACGTGCTAATACCTTTGAGAAAGATATGAATTCTCTTCTTCTACTCCCCCCCCTCAGCTATGGGTAAATAGCAGGACAGATCGCGTTCTATAGCCTTGGATGACAACTGATCTACCCCAGAAAGAAATGGCAACCTACTGAGGGGGGGAAATCTGCCTCGTTAGTCGTCTATTGAATGCTACATGATCGTCAAAGCGTTCATCATGCATGGCACATAAACTGAGTGAAGTCTCTCTTTCGAGGCTCACATATTTATCATTTAAATTCTTGTTTTTCTTTCTTTGCTTATCTCTCTTCTGTCTTTTATCTCCCTCATCCTATGTCTCTCTTTTTTCTCGATCTCTTCCCCCCTCTCTGTCACTCTCTGCTTTTTCTCTCGATATATATATATATATATATATATATATATATA
>CAHIKZ030001979.1:2300000-2337500 GCA_903632075.3 Acanthosepion pharaonis
GGAGAGATTACCAAGGGCGATTAACAAAGAGAGATTACCATGGGAGAACAAATAAAAGCAAGTTCTCTGACGCTTCGGACAATTTTCTTAATGCTTTACTAGCTTTATTCAATATTTCCAGCACCTGATCTAATTTTCCAGCCTATTGCTAAATACTGTTCCCAGTGCTCTAAAAACGACTGGCACTACTGTCATCATCATAATCCACAAAATTCTCAATTCCCTGTCGAGGCCTTGATACTTTTCTAAGTTTTAATTGCCTTTAGTGTTTAATTTGGCTTCTACTAGAATTATCTGAAATAATTTCTTTATGGAGGTTCGGTATTTATTCTTTTTCTTTTCTTTTTTTATGAATCGATCCTGAAATACAAGGCCCAAGAGCCACTCAAGGTAGAGCATTAACGGATGGACATTTAGCATGAAAATTGATTGATCCGATCATTTTTTACGGCTTATCAAGACATTACAGGTTATTTTAAAGCCAGAAATTATATTTTAGATTATAATTTTTTTTTTGAGGCAATAGCGATATATTAATAAAAGCTTTACTTATTAACCCATAGATGGGCAGAGAAGACGTGGATTCGTCCCTTTCCCAAATGTATTTGCGCGTAAGTGAATAAAATAAACCCAATGAGAATTGGAACTCGGCTCTTCGATTTCCATTTTCGAGACATTATCAATTAATTCACCCAAACATCCAAGAGATCATCAATCTAGGTACTGACCAAGCTTGGTGTTGCTTAACTTTGGTGATCGTACAGAAAGCGGCGGTTCAACGTGATATGACCGTAAGCCCACAAATTATGTGAATGTGTAAGAAAGATAACAGAAAAAAAAAACAAAAAAAAACTAGACTTGAAGAGGCTAAGATTGTCGTGATCAAGAAAGCATCCCCTCGGGAGTTTTTTTCCACAAAGTATTGTTTTTGGGGAATAAACTGTCCGAATGGAACTTCCTTACAAGTGGAATACGAAGGGAATAAAGATGATTTAATCGTGAGTACGTGGCATGGCGGGTCCAAGCCGTGAAACTGGAAATCATTGGAACTTTAAAATCCCAGAGCTATTTTTTATGCGTTTCATTCTCTAGGACAGAATATGTTCTGCGGATGTAATACGTGTCTATATAGTTAAAAAGCAATTCATTGCACAGTTCCAATTGTATCACCGTTCCCACCCAGTCCTGTGTATTCTTTCTGAGCATGATTGCTTAATTTACTTATTATGTGGTTCGCTGTCTAATCTTGATTTCCAAAAAAAAATTACATTTTCTGTTTTCCTATCATTTGTTTTTATACTATTGCTTGTCTTTCTATTAACATTTTAGTTTCGCTCTTCAGATTTCCTCTGCGCAGCCATGTCCATCTCTATTTATTTACCACTATTTCGTTGTTGCGTTTGTTCGGTTTCTCGACATTTTTCTGTTTTAATACAATCTGGATAATGCTAACTTGTATACCACTACTATTTTATTATTATTTCCTGTACTATTACTAATATAATATCATTTTATTATTACTGCTATTATTTCTACGGTATTATTATTATTGCAGCTACGATGACTGCTTTATTATTAGTACAGCTGCTAGAACTATTACTACTACAGATGTTATTATTACTGCCACTATTACTACAGCAGATATTATTAGTACTAATATTATTACAACTACGATTATTTTCTAATAATTATTATTACAGCTACTATATTTATTATTACTTACAACTATTATTATTTCTGCCATTATTAATATTACTACTACGTTTATTTCATTATTACTACTACTATTACCACTACGCCTATTATCATTATTGCTAATATAATTGCTATAAAAAAATTTATTACTGCTACTATTGTTATTAAGAATATAAAAATTATTATTATTGTTACTGATAGTATTACTGTAGTACCCATTATTATTACTGCTGTTGTCATTATTACTACTAGGAGGATAATAATAAATATTATTATTTTTATTCATACTATTACTACTGTGACTGTTATTACTGATAATAACACTATTACTACAACGGCTAGTTTTACTATTATTATTATTATTAATATTTATACTATTTCCATTTTTCCTGATCTACTTTCTGTTACAATCCTTTACCAATTCTTTTACTTGAGATCTTAAATAAAGGAAGGTTTTTCTCAGAAATTTCTCGAGCATATCCTATTGAGAGACTTGTAGACGCTTCTTAAATGCACAATCTGTCATTACGTATATAGTGACGGATTTCCTCGTTTATTAATTAATGTGTGTATCTGCATTCGTTTTCTTCATTCCTAGTGCTCCTATTATTACTGGTGTATTCTTGTATTTAAAGAACACCTTCTTGGAGTTTCTATTTTCAGGTACTTATTATTTTAAAAAAAATAACGACCTTTCGATCCTTAAAACGCGTGGGGATAGTTACGTGTTCAAAAAAAAGGTGGGGAAAATGAAATAGAATCATAGGAGGGTTGCATAAGATGTTTTATTAATTCCTCTTCGTATCTAATCAACCAACGGAAAATTCGCAAGATCGCTATTATTTCAATTATGTTTCAGTTGAATGGGAAAGAAAATTAAAAATAAAAAACCCTAAGATCGAACACATTTTACATTGATTAAGCCATACTTAAGGAGTAAGCTTTTTTTAAAAATTCTTTAAAGCATGGGCGACTAGGGCTCTCTTTAATGTGGCTATTATAACCTTTTCCCATCAAACGAGGTGTTCCAACCACAACTGGACTTCGTCATGTGTCACATTTTTTAGATTTCCACATCAAGATCTTTGTATTTTGTTAGTTTTTTGTTTTTGAATATCTTCAATAATCCATAACAGTCTGCAAGGAATCCCTTGCCAATAAAAAGCACAATCTGTTATTTTGGTCGATGATCACGGCGTCTGAGCGATTAGATTTCATTGTTCTGTCTGTGTGTGTTATAAGGTCCTATAAAATTGTTACAGATCCTCTCTCTGTAACCGGATCTGGGTGAAGTCCATACACGTTTCTTGCAGTCGTACAATGTCAGGTGCAACATTCTCAGAATATCTGCATTACCAAACAATGCAAAATTCTAAAGAACAGGGTCTCTAGGTTTGATTCCGATTTTATCGATGTAGGAATTCAACTTCGGTGGTAAAGACATCAACGACCTTATGATAACGAGGGCAATGGCGGCCTGAACGCCCCAAATGCCGGCAACCATGAAGGCGGTGTATTTCTTAAACTTTTTAATGTCTTCTGTTATCAATGCCATGAGAATAAGAAAGCACATTATGTTTTTTTTTGTCTTTGATCACAATGTCGGGGCGATTAGATTCCACAAACAAATTACTAACTTTCTGGCCGGGTAGAGTGAAGAGAACGACAGTAGATTTCCATAGGATTTATACTAATCTGTTTTATTAATTCCCCTTAGTAACTAACCAACTAACGGAAAATTCCAAAATGAATAAGATCAACCATCATATTAAGCATGTTTCAGTCTAATGTCATTCACCCTGGTTGAGTTTCATTCATTTTGACGCGTTGATTACCACTAGAACCGTTTTCCTTTTCATTACGAGACAGGCAATATTTGTACAAAGACTTATAATTTTTTGTAGTTTTATATATTTTTATACTTGAAAAAATATTGTTTTAATATAACATAAATAAGAGAGACATACTGTTGAAATATTGTTTAACATTGTCAAACAGTGTTTTTTTCTTTCTTTTATCTATTCTTAAATCTTCTTCTCTTAACTGTTTATAATAATAATAATAATAATAACACAACACCATATATATTTATATATTTTCCTACTTGAAAAAATTGTTTAAATATAACTTGAAGAAAATATACTCTCGAAATATTGTTTAACATTGCCAAACATGTTTTTTTAGATTTCTACTTCAAGATCGTTGTAATTTGATAGTTTTTTTTGTTTTTGTTTTTTTTTTTTTGCAAATCTTCAAAGATACATTAAATTCTTCAGGGACCACCATGTCAATAGAAAACACATTTTGTTATTATGGTCTTTGATCACGATGTCTGGGCGATTCGTTTTGATTGTTCTCTCTGTGTCTATTGAAAAGTCCTATAAAATTGTTACAGGTCCTATTTCTGTAACCGTGTTTGGTTGATGTTCATACCACTTTCTTGCAGTTTCCTTTCCGTAAACGTTACAGATTTTCCAGTGCCGATATTGGCTCATGCCGGGTTTTATATTCAGTGGGTGCCAATACCGTGCAACCTGATACAAAATGGTCAATTATTTCTAGACAGTTATCACAAAATCTGCATTTCGAGTTAATACTATTTTTCAGTATGTGTGCTTACTAATTTCTCGTTAGCTAGCATTGATCTTGCTCAGCATGAAGAAAACCTTCAGTTTCACCTTTAACCCTGCACCAGGTAACCATTGATGAGTAAGGGATTTGTTTACATCAGCTTTTTGTTACGGATAAAGTATTGATCATGAAGAGGCTTATCTTACCATCGTTTTTGCATTTGGTAAATTGCATCTGCTTTTGATATCGTTTTTTTTAATAATCTTTCCGCTGTAGTAGGTGTAATATGGCTTCTTTGATTACTGAATATAGTATCTTACTTCTTTCATGTTCTTTGACACAGATCATCATCCAGTTTTCTGTAGTTTCCAGCTATCTTCGAAGTCCGGTTTTGGTGGTTTTCTTAGACAATTCTAGTTGAACTAATCCTCTTCCTCCTACGGTTCTGGACACATACAGACAAAAAACATCAGCCTTAGGATGATGCATGCGGTGGCAAGTAAAAAGTATTTCTTGTTTTGACATCCATTTGTTTAGAGTAAGAGTAGGTATACAAATATAAAATAACCATCATGAGACCCACTCCAATTCATGGTATATCATGCATATGCATATCAGGCAAATGCTCGGGATACGGAGATAGATTTTGATAAAATCAGTGTCTAAAATTGCAGATAGGATCTAGTTAGTAATTATTATTATTAATAAGAATTGTTAGTAGCAGTTTATTACCAACACATGAAAATCTGGCGTACTTTTTATAACGTATCATGCACACATAAGAATATATATATATATATATATATATATATATATATATATATATATATATATATACATATATAAATATATATATATTAAAATCTACTGATTTTTAAAGTTAAAAATTACTTGCCTATATTTTTTTATAATTGAAAGTAGTGGATTAAACTATTTAATCTACTGATTTTTAAATATTAAAATATCTACTTCTTATTTTATTTTGTGTTTTTTCACATGTGTTATTGATCTGTCTTACTGAGAGGAGATAGGTCTATTTGTTTGAGCAACCTGGTTTTATTCAATGTCGACATTTATATATATATTAAATATATATATATATATATATATATATATATATATATATATATATATATATATATATATATATATATATATTTGTTGGTGTGTGTGTGTGTGTGTGTGTGTGTGTGTATGTGGACAATGCTAAACAATTGTCAGGTTATTTATCCTGTCTCCCCACTGATATATATAGATTATATATATAAAGGTCTGGCGTTTTTTAAGTTGACCGTCAACCTGATGGCTTGTACAGGTCGTGTCTTGGGCGAAAAGGACAAAATTTTCCCAACTGAAAATACAGTTTTTTTTCATGTATATATATATATGTATAAAAAAATGTAAATTTTAACGATTATATAACGAGAGAGAAAATAATACATATATATACATATGTATGTATATAAATTATATATATATATATATATCTGTTTAGTTAAATATGTCTATTTATGTTTGGTGTTGGATACACCTGGTTTTGTGACCCTGGGTTTTTTTCCTCCTGATCGTCTCCTGGGTCAGCGTGCCGCTCAAACTAGCCCCTTGTCTGACGATCCTGGTCAAAACTTATAGATTTGTCTGACGATCTGTGTTTAAAGCGTGAAACCCAGGGTCACAAATTCAGGTCCGACTATCCAAATAAATATCGACACCAAAGCAAAATTCTATCTCTGATATTAAAGCGCTTAAAAACAAATTGTTCTCAAACCCGCTCTACCGCGCATATAATATAAATAATTATATCATGTATGTATATATATATATTTATTTATATTTATATTCTTCTTTTCTACTTATATATCTTATGTCTGAAGGTTATTTATATATATATATATATGGACAAATATATTCTTCTGCGTTTGGCGTCTTCTTCTACGTCAACCGTCTTCTTGTCTGAGGGCCTTGCCGCATGATGGTCTTGCTCCACACGCTCTGTCGTGTCTTGTAATGTGCGTCAGGGGTTTC
Organism: Acanthosepion pharaonis; assembly: GCA_903632075.3. Lineage (NCBI taxonomy): Eukaryota > Metazoa > Mollusca > Cephalopoda > Sepiida > Sepiidae > Acanthosepion > Acanthosepion pharaonis. The sequence goes on from CAHIKZ030001979.1 coordinate 2,306,292, forward strand.
TCGAAATTCAAAGCCGTAGTAATTTTGCCATTTTTATTGACAATGGGGGGAATAATTTCTTTGCGTCCCACCTTTCTTTCTCTTTTTGGGGGTTGTTTTCCTTTGTTCTTCAATGATTGTAGAAAATGTCACAGGAGTTTTTGACAATCCTTGCCTCTCATGTATTTGTTCTGAAACGCTTGGATCCTTCGCCTTCCTGTACCTGTCAAAAAACAAGGATCTTGTATCCAATTTATTGTTCAATTTAACATTAGATTGTCCCATTTTAACAGGATTGTATATCGTTTTCACCAGATAACAAAGTTTTCTCTCTGACTAAAGTAAAACTATTATATTAAACCATAATCAATTCTTCTAAATGTCCGTCAGCGCAAATTCCTACCTGCCTTTGGTTTTTGACCGACATCTGCCCAGCGGCCTGTTTTTGATATCATTTCTTTCTTTCTTTTGCTTTCCTTTCTTCCTTTACCTTTCTTCCTTTCAGGATCGTTTGTAGATATGAATTATTTTCTGTCCGTTTTAAGAAAAAAATTAAAATGTTTGTCTGACGATTTGGAAATTTTTGAATATTTCCAATTTGCAAGGTGCCATAGGTTGATAATTTTCATTCCCCTTACATTTTTTCCTCTCTGACTTAGATTTGTCATTGAAAATCAGAAAGGGAGGTCAGGAATTAGCAACAGAATATACATTTTCCTGTACAATATATATATATATATATATATATATATATATATATATATATATATATATATGAAGAAAAATATACGGAAAAAAACAAACAAAAATCCTAATATGCAATTATGCTGTTTTAATGTTAATATAATGTCAACGTCGGACGTTTCGGTCTAGTCGACCATCTTCAGGACATAGTCATAAAACATAATTAACATTAGACTATATTCAATTCAACATGAAAAGACGATGGACATAAGAGCCAAACACTAATCAAAACAGACAAATGAAATGTTTCAAGATCAGCGTTCCGTTTCAATATGATCACGTCGGCGTCACGTCGGCGATGTTGTGAAAACGTATTCCTAAAATATAGTATTTTGAATGAAAAATGAAAAGAATTTTATTTTAATCTAAAACTTATATGTCCGTTTTGTCGAGCATTAAACTTGATAGAAAAGGGAAAATATTAAAAAGCCAGGTCTAGTATTCACCGTGCGTGAGATAGATATTATACCTGCCTCATAAATCCGTATATATATATATATATATATATATATATATATATATATATATATATATATATATATTCCGATTCCCAAAATCACTTGAAAAGAATAATAATTCAAATCGTCGAAGTGATCCAAGCGAATGCATCATGGCAGCTGCTGGTTATCCCCACAAATGAGTTCCGTGGATGCTTCTATCAATGGAAACGACACGCTGGATAAAATATATGGCTTAAGAAAAGGACTAATTCGAAGGAGATGAAATGCGGAATGAATATATATTGTAGTTTTCTTTGTAAAGGTATTAATACCTTTTGATGAGACTTCGAATTCTCATTCGCCGATTGGGCACTATGGAGAAAAGGGAATGTTTAACGGCTGCTGCTGCTTAAAATGATCGCTCTTCCTAAGAATTGAGCGCTATGGAGGCCAGTATGGCGTTTATATAACTCGTATATAATTGTTACTATTATTTAAAAGTATATGAAAAAATATGCATATTGTATCCTTATTCTGGTCGTAACGTTTATTTCCTGACCAATCGTAAGAGATATAGACGATGTTTTGAATATTATCTCAAGGAATTTTAGGTCAAATCTCACAAACCTCGATACTTCTTTTGTTGTTTTTTTTTTTTTAACGAAACTGGCAAACATTGTTCTCATGAAAATTACTCTTTGGGAGTGAGGGACCTCAAAGAAAAAAAAAGATTAGCCAACAGTTTGATCAAAACCGAAATGCAATCTGCGACAAAATGGGATCATGTCTAATGTTTAATTTGCTTCCTAATCCCAGAACGGCGATGCAATCATGAACAGGAATGACCATTTTGTCGAATTTTGTTGAATACATCTTACCTGTAATTAATACAGATCAGATAAAACGCTCGTGAGAAAAGAAAATAATGTATATTACATTGTCTTCGACAGTTAATGCAATATCCATTATTTAATTTTCAAATGTGAATTGGAGATTGATTTTAGGTTCATCTATTCAGATTTTTCTATATATCATACAAATAATTGTTTTCTATAATTTGCTCATATAAGGCTTCGTCTCCGTGATTTTTTACTAACTAGCCTAGAGGCCGCCCTTCCGGCGAAATTTAGGCTAGACCCTGCGGGGAGCTTTTTGGCCTTCGAACTTTTGCCTTCAGTGTATATGAATTTAGAAATAATAAAATTATTTTATCTTTATTCGACATCTTAATTCGGCATAATCTTTCTTCGTAGACGCAACCGACCTTCGTAGCTTGTTTACATTCATTTTGCGTGCAATTTTTCTTTTCTTTTAAAACCACCATTTTTTATTATCTCTTCACATAAAGTCACTCATAAAAGACATTAAGGAACCCGAATTATATAATATTTCGAATACGTTACAGAACGCGTGCTATAAAAAAAAAAAAAAACACATATGAGCAATGTACCGCTTAAGTTTAAATTACTGTTTAATTATATGATATCTATTCAAATTTTTAATCGAGTTATATATAATAGTTACTTCCTGTTACTTCAGGTTGTTTACGTTTCGCCGAAATCGAACAACAGACGGACGGACGGACACACGTACACTGTGCTTTATTTATATAGATATATAACGTTACTATTAGTACTACTGCTACTCTGAGTACTCCTACTACTATTACTAGCAGTACTATGGTTACTATTATTGCTATAATTGCCTCTTTCCTTTTGTCATTGACTTTGGGATTAAGTTGACGAGGAGGTTTTTTTTTAGACAGCCGCTTTCACTAAGCTTTGTTCCAAATTTGTTTTTTCTGACTTCAGTCTTTGTCTTTTGAATATCCTCAGGTTCTTTTCCTAATGAAATTCATCAAGGTAAAAATTATTATTATTAATCTTATTATTTTTTGTATCAACATAACAGCATTGTCTCTTGCTATATGTGAATCAAATTTTCGGTACCCCTAAAAAATGCGAATTGCTAAAAATCATATTCATGGGTACTCCACGTATCTGTCAGAGATTTTTTCTCCTGTAGTAACCACAGTTATACATTCTCTTTCTCTCTCTCTCTCTCTCTCTGATTGCTTCGCACCTCATTTGTCTGAATTTTATGATGCAAAAAGATTTGTCTTTTAACGTCTCTTGATCTGTCTTGCGGAAAACTAATAATAATAATAATAATAATAATGGCACCATAGAAATGACAGCCTAATCTAAATATGAATACAGAGGAGAATGCAAGACTACAGGATAAAATTGAGGAGTTTGTATTGTCTTGATCTCCGTTACATTGTAGCAGTGGAAAACTCAACTAATAATAATAATAATAATAATAATAATAATAATAATAATATATTCTAGACGACAGTATTAATAATATAAACTAGGCATATAAACAAAAATTCAGAAGTGTTGAAGAGTCTTGCTGTCACATGACTAGCTTTTGGAATGCATCAGTTACTGCTATTTTAGAAAAAAACATTATTATTATTGTCCTAAAAAAAGAAGTCCTTCTTCTTCTTCTTATTATTATTATTATTATTGCTACTACTATTTTGATCCCTATCGCAACGCTGACGGTAAGATAATGAAATTTCCAACCCAAACTGCTTGTCCATTTAAAATACTACTTTTTATTATCAAATACGGGGAGAGGCATAAATATGATTTCAAGGCACCGCATAATTTGGTTTATACTATTTCCTGTCAACCGGAGTTTGTTGCCAAACAGAAAAACAAATTAGTCTTCGTGACGCATATATCCATTTACATTTACACTTACATTTAGATTTACATTACACTTTATATTACACTTACATTACATCTACACTTATATTTACATTTACATTACACTTTATATTACACTTTCATTTACACTGACACTTACATCACACTTTATATTACATTTACACTTACTTTACACTTTATATTACACTTACATTACATTTACACTTATTTTTACACTTACATTTAGATTTAAATTACACATTATATTACACTTACATTATATTTACACTTGCATTTACATTACACTGTATATTACACTTACATGTACACTGACACTTACATTACACTTCATATTACATTTACATTTATATTTAGACTTATATTTACATTTACGTTATATTTCATATTACACTTACATTACACACTTTATTTAAATGACACGATCACTTTATTACATTACTTAGATTACACTTTATATTACTTACATTTACATTATTTACTTTACATTATACTTTTATATTACACTTACATTACACCTTGTGTTTAGATTTTACATTACACTTTATATTACACTTACACATTTACACTTATATTTACATTTTACACTTTATATTACACTTTAATTTTTTTTTACACTGACACTTACATCACACTTTATATTACATTTACACTTATTACTTTTTACATTTATTTCACATTACATTTACATTATTTTTTTACATTTACATTTAGATTTTAAATTACACATTATATTACACTTACATTATATTTACACTTGCATTTACATTAATGTATATTACACTTACATGTACACTTTATATTACACTTCATATTACATTTACATTTATATTTAGACTTATATTTACATTTACGTTATATTTCATATTACACTTACATTACACTTAAATCACGCTTTACAGTTACATTGACACTTAGATTACACTTTATATTACTTACATTTACACTTATATTTACATTTACATTATACTTTATATTACACTTACATTACATTTACACTTGCGTTTAGATTTACATTACACTTTATATTACAATACATTTATACTTACACTTATATTTATATTACACTTATATTATATTTATACTTGCGTTTACACTTACATTTCATTCAAATGTGTATGCATGTACGTCTGGGTGTGTGTATCTTGTTTTTAATTCAATGAAAGACTTACAAATATTTCTATAATTTTAAATTTTTCTATAAATTTTATGTTTTCGATATTTTTAAAAAATTTAAAGCATTATATTTACTACCTAAAATATCCTAAAAGTTCAATAAAATATTATAATTAATTGATTTTATTTTTATCTCCAATTTTATGCTTTTATTACTTACCCTAGAATGCGAGCGTTTTTCTTTTGTGGCTTTAATAATAATGTCTGTGCGATTGGCTTATATAGCTCGATCGGTGTTTGGTGAATAATTCCTGATAAGGGTAATATTTGCACTCACAACTATATATTCAGGTTGATGTTCATATCTATAGGTTTTTTTTAGGGGGTAGGGGGTTAATCCCGGAGTGAGGGTATGCTTTCCAGTGCAGATATTGACCTACCTTGTCATGAGAGGTTTTGTACAGATTGGGTGTGAGTATGGAGCATCCTGAGATGAGGTGATCCATAGTTTCAATTTATTGGTCACAGAAACGACATTTTGGATGCGCAGTATTATTAGACACATTATACGTAGATGCGTGTAAGCAAGTTCTGGCCCCATATACCAAGAATAAACCCTTTGTTCTAACACTTAAATCCTGAATGCATTTGTCACATTATTATTATTATTATTATTATTATTATTATTATTATTATTATTACCTTTGTTTTTTGGTGTGTACAAACTACTTTCTGGGCCCCCACCTAGAGACCTAAGGTCAGAAAGTGCATCATGACATTATCCACTAAGCGATTAAAAAACAAAGCACATATTAGTCCCATAAAATTGTTTCAGGTCCTGTCTCCGTAAGCGGGTCTGGGTGGTTTTGTGTGGTGTTGTGTTACTATTATTATTATTATTATTATTATTATTATTATTATTATAAACATTTAAGAGGAGAACACAATTTAAGAAAAGATAAAAAAAACACTGTCTGACAATGTTAAACAATATGTCAACAGCATGTCTAACTTATTTATGTTATATTAAAACAATATTTTTTCAAGTATAAAAATATATAAAACTAGAAATAATTATAAGTCTTTGTACAAACATTGCCTGTCTCGTAATGAAAAGGAGAACGGCTGTAGTGGTAATCAACACGTCAAAATGAATGAAACGCGCCTAGGATGAATGATATTGGAGTGAAACATGCTAATCGCCCAGACATTGTGATCAAATACCACAACATTATAATGTGCCTTCTTATTCCCATGACAATGATAATGGAGGAAGACATTGACAAGTTCAAGAAATACACCGACTTCATGGTTGCCAACATTTAGGAAGTTCAGGCCACCATTGCCCCAGTTATCATAAGATCGTTGGTGTCTTTACCGACGAAGTTAAATTCTTACATCAAGAAAATTGGGATCAAACCTAGAGACCCTAGTCTTCAGAAGATTGCCTTGGTTGGTACGGCAAATATTCTGAGAAAGCTGTACTCTACCTGACATTGTACGACTTGATGGAGAAAATCCATAATACAAGATCTTGCATTACGGATTTTATGAACATGTTTTTCGTTTTCAACAAAAGAAGATAATAATAAGAATATGAAAAAATAATAATATTATCGAACTTTATAATAGACACTGAGCAATCACAGCTAATCGCACACACATCGGGATCAAAGACCACAATAACACTAATATGCTTTCTTCCAGCCGGCTGTAATATATCTTTGAGGATCATAAAAATACTATCAAAATACAAGGATCTCGAAGTGGAAATCTAAAAGAATGTGGCACATGAGGACATAAATCGAGTTGTAGTTGGAACCATTGGCTTGATGGGAAAAGGTTCTAATAGACACATTGAAATGATCCCTGGTCACACCTGAAGAATGGCTTTTATCTTAGTTTTTTATTTTTTATTTCACAAAGAATATTCAGTGTCATAATGCCATTTCTGACATTGGTCACTGGTTGGGACCCGGAAAGATATGAATATACACCAGAAATCAAAGGAAATAATAATAATAATAATAATAATAATAATAATAATAATAAAAAGAAGAAGAAGAAAAATATCCATAATCTAATGACCTGTTAACCCTTAAAACGCATGAAGGTAATTACATGTGCAAACTACTGACATCCCACCCCGTGTGAATGAAAAAATCACAGGTGTATTCCATAAAACGTATACGAAACTGTGGTTGATCAATTAAAAATTTGAAGATGAGCATCCTCACCACGTTACACGCGTTTCACCTGCATTCCGATCTGCGTTTCATCAGTTTTGTCTCATTGGTTACCAGTACATCCGTTTTGTTTCATTGGTTACCAGTACAACCGTTTTGTCTCATTGGTTACCAGTACAACCGTTTTTCTCAAAACAAAGCAAAATCTGTTTTTATACTTTTTCATACTTACAATTTTTAAACATCACTAAAAGAAGACCGACATAGCATCGAAATATTGTGTTCAAGTACTGCGACTTTTCTTACATCATGATCTTTAAATATTATAATTGCTAAATTATCAATCGTTGTGTCTTTGTTATTATTGTTGATGAGCATGGTGTTATTTCATGTGTTTGATGTCAAAATCAGATGTCTGATGGACATCGCTAGAGACTGAGCGATAGTAAACCCCCTCAAGTTTCCACTACCTTTCTGAGTACCATCGCAGACCCAACACATTACGTTTTTTGGAGTGGGCTCAACACTTCCTCGAACTTCTCTTTCCTCCAAATGGCATGATTCAAAGAGTCTCATCTGTAAAATACATGGTCTAAATATTTCTCAACTCCCAGGAAAAGTCCTGGTAGTTTTTTTTTCTTTCCCGCCCAATGGTCCGCTAGCAGAGAGCCATGCTTATTGACAGGTCTTTTGTTTTTGTTTGCTTATTATAAACATATTTCCTTCTTTGATTGGAGTGACCTATTTTGATATCAAACTTCAGCACTATCTTAAGATTTTATTTTTATTTTCTAGGATAATCCATAGGTTGTCCTGTTATCGTTTATCTATATGTTTCATCAAAAGTCATTTGAAGAGTTCCCGATTTAAAATGATTCCTACCTACCATGCATACGTTTGTACTTTTTTGGAGCCAGCTTATGCGTTCCCTTAGGACGTGATCTCTCATCTCATATATCTTCTGATGACAGACACTTTGATATTTTTCTGGTGCTTATCTATTATTATTATTAGTATTATTATTAGTAGTAGTAGTAGTAAGTAGTAGTAGTAGCAGTAATAGTATTAGTTGTTATCAACATGAACCACTTATCAGAGCTTTTTCACCACACTTCATACTAAAGATTACAAAAACAACACCACCACCAACAACAACAACATAATAATAATAATAATAATAATAATAATTATTATTATTATTATTATTATTATTATTATTCTTTTGATTTTTGTTGTATACACGTTTCCTTCCGGAGCCCAACCAGAGACCTAAGGTTTTCCATTAATCATTTTTATAAAAGAAAAACTTAAAAAAAACCCTAAGATCACACGCGTTTTACATAGATAAAACTCTTTGTAATACGTGAGCTGTACATGTGCGTACAATTGGTTTTTTTTTGTATTTCTTTAAGGCATGGGCTACCAGAAATCCCTCCAATGAGCTTATCGGAACCTTTTCCACTCGACCCGAGTGCTCCAACTATAACTGGAATCATTGATGACCACATGTACCACATTTTTTTTAGATTTCGACTTCACGATCCTTGTATTTTGATACAAGGGACTGCATTTCAAGAAGAAAGTACATTATGTTATTGTGGCTGTGATTGTTCTAAAGTTCCATAAAATTATTATTATTGTTCTTCTTCTCATTATTATCTTCATTCGTTGAAAACGAAAAACGTACTCCTAAAATCCATAGTGCAAGATCTTGAATTATGCATTTTCTCTATCAAGATGTAGAATATCAAATAGAGTGCACCTTTCTCAGCATATCTGCGGTACCAACTAAGACAGTTCTGAAGACTAGGGTCTCTAGGTTTGATTCCAATTTTATCGATGTAGGAATTTAACTTCGGTGTTAAAGACACCAACGTCCTTATGATAACTTGGGTAGTGGTGGCCTGAACATGCTGGCAACCAGGATGTCGGTGTATTTCTTAAACTTGTCAATGTCTTCTATTATTATTTTTACTATTAATAGTAGTAATTGTAGCTGTTATTGCTACATTGGTCGTAGTAACACTGCATCCGTTTACATGACGAGTGATAATTGCTAGAGATTGACTTATAGAAAGTCTACTGAATCTTTAATTACTTTCTCGGTATTTTTACAAGGCCAATGCCATCGTAAGGATAGTCTAAGTTTTTTCATGGATTCCCAGTTTATCTCATTTCATTTTAGCGATTTTGTAAATTAATTATTCTAGAAGTAACCATCTTCCTTTTTTGTTTCATGCTTTTTTCTATTCCAGTTAAAAGTCTGGCGATTTTATTCTAATTTTTTTTGTTTTCTTCACGTTTCCCCTTCATCGTCTTATTTACGGACCGGAAGGTCCTTTTAGACTGAAGATTAAAAGACTCGTTTTTCTTATTCGAACGATGTAGACGATCATGATATGAAAAAAAAATCTCAGAGTAGCTTCTTTTAATGTTCTAACATAATAGTTTCCTCTGATAGGATTTCTTCGCACAGTCGAATTTGCATAGTTCCTATTGTTTGGCCTTTCCTACTCCACCTAATATATGATGTGCGTTCGCTGTCCATCAGCATTATTTTTATTCCTGTTACTTTTGTTTTTTTCATGTGCAAATTTTGACATTTTATTTTTCTTTTGCAAATTTTTCATATGCAAATTTTGACTGCTAACAATACAATGTTCTTCATCATTGTCATTCTTATTATTATTATTATTATTATTATATTGATTGGTTCTGTAAATTAAATCATAGCACTTCTCGTATGCCAATGTTGACTGCAGACAATTCAATCTTTAACATCTTGAGGCTTCTTCTTCTTTTTATTATTATTATTATTAATGACAACTATTTATTTATTTCTTCTTCTTCTTCTTCTTCTTCTTCTTCTTATTATTATTATTATTATTATTATTGTTGTTGTTGTCGTTGTTGTTTTTGTGGATGTTTTTATTTTAATATGGTGACACAAATTAAATCATAACACTTTGCGGGTACCAACTTTGACTGCAGACAATGCGATTATACTCATATTATTATTATTATTAGTAGTAGTAGTAGTAGAGTTTCAAGAAAGGAAAAGTGTTATGGCTGTTACACATATCTTCAAATGTCAATGTATGTATTTACGTTTCAAAATTTTCTACTGTTTTATATTATTTTTCTTCCTGTTCTTCTTCTTCTTCTTAATAATAATAATAATAATAATAATAAAGAACCAATATACCCATCATGACACATGGTCTGATAAGAGTACAGCAGTTACATGTCTCACAGCCAAATGTGCATGATATGGTGGCTGGTTTTGCGAAAGGCTGTGCATAAGCTTTCGATGTGAAGCCCAGTTAGAAATATCTTCACTTCAAGTAACCCAGTCAGTTAAAATGGTCTCAAGCTGAATTGTTGCGATGAAAAACAATCGAAATTCATCTAAAAAAAAAAAAGATACGTTTAGTATTTAATAAATCTGCATACAGAAAGTTCTAGGTAATATATTCCCTGGAGAGCAAGTAATGTCAAGTTCCACTAAATCGCCTAGATTTGGCATTTTTGTTCATTTTATTATAATGCACTTGTTTGGATTATAGATCTTCAATAGATTTTGAAGTCGTATCCAGAACCATTCCAAATCCATTAATAAATGTTGTATTCCAAAGTTGACTTGTTTCTCCGACATGGACGCCATATTTATTCAGTTTTGTTTTGATTTAATTTAGTTATATTCTGAAACCCCTTTGAAAGTTTCGTAGACCAACAGGAGCCTCTTCTCGCCACTGTCAAACGGAGAACAATGGCGTGGTTTGGACACATTACAAAGCACGACAGCCTGTGCAAAACCGTCATGCAAGCAACCCTTGGAGGTGGACGTAGGAAAGGACAGCAACGCAAAAACTGGTTGGACAATGTCAAACAATGGACAGGGATGACGATGCCAGAATTAATGATGACTACCGTTGAGATTCAGTTTGGCTTCTGCATTTCAATCTCCCCTACGAAAGTCAAGGTGATGATGATCTTCTGAAACGACTACTCCGAAAATATGATACATCGTTTTTGATGAGGTCATTTCGTTTCTGCGTCTTGATTGAATGATTATTTACTCAAAAAAAGTTTGAACAAAGTAACCGTGAACAAAATCTTTTTTTTGCTATCCTCTGCCAGTCGCAATGATGGAGAAAGCATTACCTCGAACCATCGCCAGTGAGACACGCTGCAAGAGCCACTTCGTTTCGCGAGGCTCGTCCCTTAATCGAGACGCCATCGCGCCATTCCTCCGAAGGAACGCCTTTGAATGACGGCCAATAACCCCAGAAGTCTCCACTACCACAGGAGTAAAAAAAAATAAAACTATCAGTAAAAGAAGAATATTTAACTATTTTTTTTTATCTCTGCGTCGCGGGCGACGGGCCCCGGCTCAACCGCGGACCTGATGAAATTACCGGTCGAAAATGTATCTGCACAATGAATGATTTGTTTTCATGTCATAGTCTTAAAGAAGATAGTCCCCTGACAAACACTTATACACTGATTATTGTAGTCATCCGCTTATTTCGTGATAATTTGGGCTCCAAATCCAGTCCTTTTCTGTTCTCACCGTGTGCTGAGACTGAAATGACCTCTCCAATAATATATAACGAGGCCGTACGCTTCACAGAGCACATGACCACTCGTTTCGACATGAATCAAAAGATATAAACGGCTTTTTATTTGGAGTCGTCCTGGATGCAGGAGTTGACGGAAGGTTGTCGGTGTTGACAGGCAACCGACTTCGGAGCTATACTTTTGTCGGGATGTATTTCCATAGCCTTTTTCCGTGTTTGGGGAATATGGCTGCGAGGCAGAGATGGTTTGACATCAGAGTTTTCCTTCCAATAAAAAGCTGATTATATCTATAGATGAATCCAAAACTTCTGCTAAATTTACAGTGAATCTGTCACCACAGAACTGTATATATCTTTCTTTTTTTTTTTAAAGAAATACAATGAATCAATTCGATAACACAAGCCCCACATTCTTTCAGTTTATGCATAAAAAAATATTGATTCTTTGCTTTTTGATGCTGAAATAGGAGTGGTTTTTTTTTGGTATTGTAGGTCTTCCAGTTGCCGTGTCCTATCAGGACTTGAGCGATCATGGTTCTCCACAACTTTCTTTTTTAGTTCTTAGCTATTTTTGTCTTTTTACTATTTTTTCTAATCCCTGTTCTGTCAACCATTTACACAAGCGCGTTAGATAGCTTATTGGTCCCTATCCTTTATCATCTTACCTTCTATATATGCTTTTAAGGTGTACTATAAATATGTATTAAGGTCTCAATATCTCTGTATACAGCGTATATCAATATAAAAGTGGACACTGAGGTCGACACCTAACGCATGTTTACTTCGTACTATACTAATTAAGTAAATAAACAATTTAACAAAGTACGAATGAATAAATAGTAAATAATAATAATAATAATAATAATAATAATAATCGACTAATAAAGTAATCAATAAATAAGGAAAAAAAATAGTTAACAAACAACATTATAAAATAACTACAAATATTGCATTCGGATCCAGAATTATTTCCACTCAACATCCTCTAGAATAATCTGAAATATAACCATAACCGCCTTCCAAATAATCGTTAGGATAAAACAACAGACCTTGCTACCCATAATGCACGATAAATCAGCTTATATAAATAGTCGAGCCAAAACACAACACACATCGCCTCAAGACGGCGTCTAACCATGAGACTGTTGACCTCAATATGGGTAAATTACAGGAAGGACTGGGTTATTTCTATAGTTTTGGATCGTAGCCGGTCTCGGAATTCAAAACCTGTGGAGGGTCATTTGGGGTCCTTGTAGCACACGGTACACGAGGTCTCTGTATTCGGTTCTTTAAAAAGTGTACCTGTTTCTGCACAATGCCTTCACCATTGTAACCAAGTCATATGTGGAGGTGTCTGACTGTCGGTTCCTAGGAACTCAGTTGCTTGACACTCATACGTAGAAAACAACGGGAGATTCAATTATATATATATATATATATATATATATATATATATATATATATATATATGAGGATGAGGTTATAGTTGTTCCAACGAGAGAAAAGTGTATATGGTTTTGTTTTGTTTTTTTCTAAAAGAGAAGCCGCCAACTTTTTGGGTTATAAAGATATATTACACTTTATTTTCCATATTTTTGCTACACGGGTTTCGGGTCTTGTGGCCTTCATCAGGCAAAGTGTGGTTATTTTCCACATATAATTTAAAGGAATTAATTTTTTCTTATGTTTTGCGATGTTTAACCATTGTTTTAAATGAGTAGTTATAATTCAAATTTTTCTTGAAATTGTGGCGAAAATATTCTTCTGCTTAAGGGGTAATAAAACAAGTAGGATTGGTCAGACGGAGGGGGGGGGGAAGGAAAGAGTTCTTTGTTCTTATCTTTTAATGACCTCTGTATCTTTATAAACCAATCTCCATTTTTGTGTATTGTATGTGCGGGTGCGTTTTTCTAGTATGTGTATACATATTAATTCTCCATACATATTGTTTTAATATTAGGAATTAGTATATATATATATATATATATATATATATATATATATATATATATATATATACTTTCTATGGTGTGTAGGTTTCGTGTGTATGTGTGCGCGTGTGGTCAATGTGTGTTTGTTTTTTCAGTATGCGTATATATATTCGTTCTCCATAGATATATGTGTTCGGCCATTATATGTGTATGCTGTTTGTTTATGTGTCTGGAATTATGATCTGTTTAGTGCTTGTTTAAATCTGTCTTTTTTTTTTTATTCTTGTATTTGTAGTTAAGGATATATATATATATATATATATATATATATATATATATATATATATATATGAAATGAGAAAGTGGGATGACTTATATCCATGAAATCTTTATGTTCTTCGTTATAATCAATACGCAGTTCCACGCACTGCGCATATTTTTTCCTGAACCTTTCCTCAAAATTCAGAAGATTCTTCATTACAATACTGATGTTAGTATGTGGGTCAAATCGAAAACTTTTCTGTACCACTATCTTATATATATATATATATATATATATTTATATATATATATATCTCCCGGAGGTCCGGTTGAGCTCGCTAGAGAAAGGTAGTTTTAAAAAACAGCGGCTCCTACTGCTATTAAGCATTACTCTTCAAGTAAATTGAATTGAGTTCTCTGAGCCAGTGGCGTATTTCTTCTCGAGAAAACGTTAAAATTCCTTTTCTCTCTGATTTGCGACGATGGCCTAGAGGCAAGATATCTGACTGATATTTTAGATCCCATCTTGAAGCAATCAGACGTCTAACCACACTGAGGTGCTGTGATACAGAGAAACAGTCTGTCTCTGGATGACTATATATATATATATATATACTGTAGGTAAGCATTTTGGGGACAAGCTTCGTTTCTTTAAAGATACCTTAAACTGAGGTATTTTTGTATTTTTTTTAATGTAATAGGTTACTTGTCAGTAAATACAAGGTATATGCTTTTATTTTTCAGTTTTTCTCTAGACTCCCGTTACTACCGAAATCTTTATATTTGGAATCGGCCGGCAAGAACATATTTTGCTAAATTATCATTATTTTTCATGAGAAACATTATAATTTTCTTTCGTTATTAACCGACAGGATAGATATTTGAGATTACCGAAAGGTTTGGAGATTTGATCTAGATCAAGGGATTCATGACTTAAGAACGGTATCATTCGATTTTGCGAGGACATGCTTTAACAAACGGTTTATGAGTGTTTGGGGAAAAAGTGTCATCTTTCAACCAGGCACTAATCTGAAAAAAACTCTTAATCATGTCACCATTATCTTGAGTAAAAAAAAGGGAACAAAATTGAAGAATTATGACTTAGCCACCTCATTGAATTATTGAATTTGTATGTGATTAATTAGATAGGAGAGTATGAAAAGAATATCCGAAGCGTGAGAGTGAACTTTTTCAGTGCTTAAAGAATAATTGGGAGGTCTGCCATCTACTTTTTTTCAAAAATTATTGGAAAGAATGATAAGAATGTGTAAATCACTAATTAAGGGAGGTGGTGGTTTTACTGACGATAACAACATATGATGCTGTTTATGATTTTTTAAGAATAATTAATGGTTATGTTTTGACAAAATAAAAGCAAGCTAATGAAATTTTATATTTCAATTAAAAAAATGTGTTTGTGTATTAATGATTTCACCACAAGAAAGGTGATAATGACACTATGACACATGGAGAAAAGAGCAAGAAAAGGAACATGATTAGGAAAATGGCGACTATCGTTGCATTTAAATTTTTAAAGGTGGGAAAAAAAAGAAACTGAAAGTGATTTCCACAGGTGAGAAGTGCGAGAAATGAAACAAGCTGTTTCCTCTAGCTAGTTCAACGGTAAATTGCTGAGACCTAGTTGGCAAACTAGTAGCACGCTTAAATTCAAGAAGTCGATGCTCTAGGGAAGAAAGAGTCCGTCAGTAGAAGCACAAGAACAGATATATCATCAGCATTCAGACGAATGGTAGATATATAAATGTGCAAGATGTATTCTGACTAGACAGGTTTCCCGGTTCGACACAGTGAACCAACTTTCCTAGCAAGGGGCGTAGCAATTGATTCAATAGAATCATTCCACTTCATATCAGCGGAAACCATGAGCACAAGAAGACACAAAATGTTGGGGGTTAGCATCAGCCATGCTGATAGCAAGTAGAAAACGTTCTCTGTTCTGTCGGTGATTAAATAAAACCAGTTTTATTTTGCAGACGTTAAAATTTACAAGCCATTTCTTGCATCAGTTAACCACTGCTTGGGAGATACTTTTTTTTCAATTCATATATATATATATATATATATATATAACAAATCTTAATAAAGAAAATATGGTCCTTGGCAATGATTGAATCTATGCCCCCTGTGTAGGAGAGACCACCATTTGATTTGGTTTGCTTTTACCGCTCGTCTGCAGAAAAAGACAAAAATTTCAACTTGTGACACCCCATCCTGCTACTCGCATTTAAATTGCATTCCATTCATCTTGGTTGCGTTTCATTTTTTTTTGTCGCGTTGATTACCATTACAACCGTATTTCTCAAAACATGCAACGCCTGTGCAAAGTTTTGTATTTTAAAAAATATTGTTATACTTTTATCCAGTTTTTAAACTTAACTTGAAGAAGACAAACTGCCAAAATATAGTTAAACATTGTTAAATATAGTTAAATACAATGTCTTTGGCATTTCTTAAATCGCGCTATATTCTAAGTATATCATTATATATTATATATAGCATCAGTATTATTCTAATCGTTGAATTTTTACACTTCTTGCATCAGGTGAATTTTTTATAGGGCTCAAATGACAAAAAGCCTCCTCAGTGTTTCTGCACACGCCAGCGTGTTCCTTCTGTGCTTCCACGTATGCAGCGTATTGTGCCTTCGGTTGGAAATCAAGTAATAGAAATTCTTTAAAATACTTTGCCACACACTTTAGCATTCTTGTTGGTTGAAATCGTGTTCTCATCTCAACTGTTCCCATTCAGTTATTATTCGATTTTTTTCACTGGCAATTAAGAGCCAACAAGATTCTTCGGCGTTAGTGTTCTCTATCGACGGTATTCGTGTTGATTTTCTTATAGCAATTGTGATAATTTTCTCAATTCCTGCTGGGATTTCAACATTTTCTAATCTCTTTGAAAGCATTGTGCCAAATGAACAGGAGTAGATGAGTTCGCTTATCGCCCGGTTCACACACGTATCCAGTCTTTTGAACAGGAATAGTAGTTTAACCATTGTTTCCTGTTTAGGATTAGGTTTCTGGTTTCTTCTAGATCACTTCCCATTCAGTAACTCCTCGCATCTTCGCGACATTACTGCCTTTCTTTGGAGTGAATTGATTAAAAATAAAACCCTGAACTACACACCGAATATCCATTTAGTTATCTACCAAGGAACATATATTTTTTTGCAGAATTTTCCATTTATTTCCCGTTTCTATTATATTTACTTTACAATGACTCTCAATTTTTCTGGTTTGGGTGGCATGATTTGAAACATCTAAAAGAATCGTACATGTCACTGTTTTCGAATATATTACTAGTTTGTTTAGTTAAATGTCCGACGCTAGTTTGTATCTAGAAAAAATCATTGTTATTCTTAGAAAGTTGTTAACACAATTCGACAAAGCCTGGTCTGGGGATCCTCTCTGCCCGGTGGCAGAGAGTTTGACCAGCACAGCTGGAGACGAATCTCCAACTGTAGGATATCTATCAACCACTCCACGCGGTCAGGTGTAATAAAAGGCCGAATTTAATTTGGGGTATCCGAGCCCGTAAGCTCGGCAAAAAATTCCCCGTAGACCAGGTATAAAACGGGACCATGTAGCTGTTTTCCGAGACGAGACTCTGCTCTTCGACATAGCCTCGTTTGGGGATCCTCTCTGCCTGGTTTAACCAGCACAGCTGGAGACGAATCTCCAACTGCAGACCAACATACAGTATTAACTACTCTATTTATGTGAATGGGGACATACCCATTATCGTCCGCAGGTAGGCTACAATATCGATCAGCTTACGGTCAAATCACGCTGAAAACACCGGTTCTCGTTCGATCACCGAAGTTAAGCATCGTAGAGCCAGGTCAGTACTTAGATGGGGGACCGCTTGGGAACACCTGGTACTGTAAGCCCCCAAAGTCCAACCCTTACCTCACAGTCGGTGGGGGGTGTAAACGGTAGTGTCAGAGCTATGCCGCCCGGAACTTCGTTCCTGGTAGGGCCACCCAAAGCGGACAGGTCTGACACACACGCCGGCTAACAAGGGCTCTGGTGAAAATCCAAGGAGCGTCTGTATCGGTAACCGGCGGCTTCTGGTCGTTCCTGTCTCTGCGTCTGTGGGAATCCCGCGGCAAGCAAGAACGTTATCCGAGTAGGCCTGGGTACCCTACTTCTGTAATTTATCCCAAGAATCTTCTTCTCATAACAGGAAGAAGCCGGCTCAATCCGCCCAGGGTGAATGCCGCATCAGTACAGTAGTACAGTAGTATAACATCAATCAACAGCTGAAAGACAACCAGTGAGATGACGATATCCTGCTTACAAATAGATTTCAGGCAACGAAAGGACAGTATTGTTTGTTGCAAAATCTATCGGCAAATAAGCTTGATGCTATGTATTCAGTTTTGAAAGACTTCCATTTTAATCGAGCTTTCTTCTTCTTCTATTTCTTCTTCTTCTTCTTCTTCTTCTTCTTCTATTTCTTTCTCGCACTATTATAATTATAATTATTATTATTATTAAATGAGCGAATAGATGTGAACAAAATGCCGTCCTTGGTAAGACGTTAATCTACATCCGTGTCCTGGTTAAGACGATAAACTACATCCAACAGCAAGGTTTCTAATCAGGAGTATTTGAGGAGCGCGGGACTATTTCTTAATTGTAGCATATATTAGGGTCCACGCTATGGGCAAATAGTTAACCCCAAAACTGGGGTCAAAACACTATGAAAGTGTAAAAAATAGGATTTAATACCAGCAATACATATTTGAAAAAGGTTATTGCCAGCAATGAATTTATGAAGATAAAATTATAACCATCAATACACTTTTTTGAAGAAGAAAAAATATTACCAGCAATACATTTTTGGAAAAAATATATTACCAGCAATAAATATCTTGGTGGCATTAAATAACCCATTGAGGTATTGAAAATTCCGTAAAAAGAAACAAACCAAACCATGATTCAAAAAAATGCTGGGGTACAAATATAGAAAGGCTAATATGTGTATACCAAGCACATGCCACACAGCCAAAGCCAATGCGCAATAGCGTGGCAGTTTCTGATAAAAATAGCTCATTAGCTTGTACGTGGGGCCGATTTAGAAATAACCTCATTTCGGGTAAAACGGTCCATTGTGTAGGTGAAGGCGTTTCCAGATATCTAGATGTAACCCCCAAGTCGATTTAACTGCATCTTCCTTTAAAACTTAAAAAAAAAAATCTCTTGATATACAGCCACGATTCTCTCTCACCACACCCGATCAGGAACGGAAATGCACAGTGCTTCAGACCCTAGGGACATGATCAACTGTTTGAGATCAGGCAACAGACAAGCTTATCTGTAGTACACCGAGACAAAATAGGTATATGCTAACACCATCAATCAGTTAAGATCAAAAGCTATGAAAGCCATATTTGGTGCAACACAAGATTAATTATTATTATATAAAATTGTTGTAATGAAATGTCCCAAGCTTTCTATCTCCTATATGGACTGATTATATCAGTAGCTATACATAGTGAGCACAGGATATACATGGGGCTTGCTTTGGCAATTAGTTAGAGATTCGTCTCCAGCTGTGCCTGTGGAACTATCTACTTTCGGGCAGAGAGGAACCCAGACATGGCTATGTCGAAGGGCAGATTCTCGTCTAGGGTGGTAGACAGCTACCCGACCCCGTGTATACGGGTAATTTTTGCCCGAGTCTACTGAGTAATATAAATAACTTTGCTTCAGCAATTAGTTGGAGATTTGTCTCCAGCTGTGCTGGTCGAACTCTCTGCCTTCGAACAGGGAGAAACCCAGTCTCGTCCAGGGTGGTAGACAACTACCCGACCCCGTGCCCAAGTCCACGGTCTCGGCTTTAACTCCGCATTAAAAAGTCCTTGTACCACGTCGAGCGGTAAGGTAATTAACCTTGCTTCGGCAATTAATTGGAGATTCGTCACAAGCTGTGCTGGTCGAACTCTCTACCTCCGATCAGAGAGGATCCCCAGACGAGGCTATGTCGAGGAGCAGAGTCTTTTCTTGGAAAACCCCGTTTTATACGGGGAACTTTTGGCCAAGCCTAGGGGCTCGGATAACCCACGTTGAATTCGGCCTTGTGCCATATCTGACCGCGTGAGGCGGTTGGCAAATATCCTTCCTTTGGCAATTAGTTTGAGATTCGTCTCCAGCTGACCTGGTCGACCTCTCTGCCGTCGGGTGGAGAGGAACCCAGACGAGTGCCTGCCGAAGGGCAGAGACTCGTCTGGGGTGGTAGACAACTACCCGACTCCGTTCTTACGGGGTCTACGGGGAATTTTTAGCCGAGCCTAGAGGCTCGGATACCACACGTTAAATTCGGCCTTGTGCCACAACTGACCACGTGGGGCGGTTTGTAGATATTCTTTGTTTCGGAAATTACTAGCCTGCTAATCGATTCCCCGTCTTTTAGTAGCATATTCTCTTTTACAATAAACCTCTCTTTCTTTCATCTACGCGCTTGATGCTGTCCCTTCGATCGAGTAGCAACTTTATCAGTTTGTAACCTTCTTTAACGAGACAACTAAACTTCAATATATTAGGTTGGTGCAAAAATAATGATGTAATAATGTCGTTTTTGACGTATTTTTTAACGTTAAAAAACGACATTCTTACGTCATTATTTTTGCACCAACCTAATATAAACCCCAATATAACCACCATGAGACCCTGTCTGATAAGTATACACCAGGGAAATGCATTTTAACCAGATGTATGTAATATGGTGATAGGTTTGGGGGTCCAGTTAGAAACACCTTCAGTTCAGGTAACCCAGACTACTCAGACGGCTTTCAATAGAGGGTGATAATATATATATATATATATATATATATATATTTATCTGTGACTCCCAAGTGAACTTGCCTGTTTCAACCTTCAAACAATTTGCTACTCCTGTACAGTGTTTTATCCTCTTAGGGGCAATATTAATATCAGGCAACTGACAAACAAATGGAATATTTTCTGTAGCCCGGCTTAATTCGTCAAGACAAAATATGTTAACACGCTCATGAAAGCCATAAAAGCCGTACCTGGGGCAACATCAGATCATTTATTATTATTATTATGATTATTACAACATCACTTAGAGAATAACGCGATTTATGTAAAGAAAAATTAAAGACAGGGTTTAACATTGCTTGATAGTGTTTCGACAGTATATCTCTCTTCGTCAGGATATGTTCAAAAATGGACACAAGTACAAAACATATAAAAAATAACACAAGAAAAATGGTTCTACTGATAATAGGGGTAGCAAAATGCATAAAACGCAGCTGGTTTGAACGGAATCTGGCTGAAATGTAAGTCATTCGATGCTGACCGGTTTTATCTTGAAATATTTCGTCAGTTGATTAAATAGTAGGGGCAATTCATCAAACAGTTTAATATAAATCTTATTTCATTTGTGTTCATTCCCTCGGGGTAGGACGTTATTAGTCTGCATTCGTTCCCTTCGGTAATTTTGCAAAATATTGATAGAGTTACGTCAATAATTTTGTTTATCTTTATTATTATTATTATTATTATTATTATTATTATTTGCTTATGTTATGTTTCCTGCTGTAGATTCGGGTCCAGACTATGGTCCTTACGCCCTATAGGAGAATAGTCACTTAATTGATAGTATATGGTATATGGGATATTTCTAGTAGGGCGATTTTCTGGGCAACTTGTATGTTGATGTTACCTTAGTCACACTTAGTAAAATTGTCCAGCCCTTTCCCAAGAAGCCCAGAGCTCCGATTACTATCGGTACAGTCTCAGTCTTTATTCCCCACATCCTGTTAATCTCGATCTCCAGTTCCTTGTATTTGGACAATTTCTCGATAATTTTCCTGAAGGTGTTTCTCTCAGATGGTACTGCTATTTCAATAGGCATTCACAACCTGGATTTATTGTCTTCATTATTATTATTATTATTATTATTATTTCCTATGATTTCTGACGTTTGCACATTTCTTTCCGGGTCCCGCCAAGAAAACTAAGGTTAGAAATGGCATCATGACGTTTTCCTCTGACAAAAAAAAAAAAAAAATTACATAGATGAAGCCCTTCGTAAAGTGTGGGTTGTACTTGTGAGAAAATTTTTTTGTATCTCTTTGAGGCATGGACTTCCAGGAATCCCTTCAATTAGTCTACTGCAAACTTTTCCAACCAGTCCTAGGGCTCCAACTACAACAGGGATTGTTGATGTTCCCATATGCCACATTTTCGAGATTTCTATTTCAAGGTCCTTGTATTTTGACAGCTTTTTGAATATCTTCAAAGATACATTGCAGTTTGCAGAGACTGCCATATCAATTAAGAGGCACTTTTTTTGTTTGTGGTCTCTAATAACAATATCTGGGCCGTTGGCCTTGATTGTTCTGTCAGTGTGTATTGTGTAGTCCCATAGAATTGTAACAGGTCCTATCTCCGTAACCGGGTTTGGGTGGTGTTCATACCAGTTTCTTTCAGTTTCCTTCCCGTAGAAGTTGCAAATTTTCCAGTGCAGATATTGGCTCACTCTGTCATGCTGGGTTTTATATTCGGTGGGTGCCAATATCATGCAACCTGATACAAGATGATCAATTGTTTCTGGATATTTATCACAGAATCAGCATTTTGATTTAACACAATTTTTTCGTATGAGTGCTTGATAATTCCTACTTAACAAGCATTGGTCCTGTGCAGCAAGGATAAAACCTTCAGTTTCAGCTTCCAACCCCGCACTTACGTAGCCACTGATGGGTACGGGTTTTGTCTATTATTATTATTATTAATATTAATAATAATAATAATAATAATAATAATAATAATAATAATAATATTTGTGTATGTTGTGTATCCTGCTTTGTGTCCTGTAGAACCGGGTCCAAACTATGGTTCTTAGGCCCCTATAAGAGAATTGTCATTTAATTGATAGTATTTTCTTAGTATATGGGATGTTTCTAGAAGGGCGATCTTCCGGACTACTTGTATGTCGATGTTATATGAAACTCTATTAGTAAAATTGTCCATTAATTTGGCACAATGCCCAGAGATTACGTCTGCATCACCCACTTCTTTGAAATTCGATCTCCAGGCCCTTGTATTTGAACAATTTCCCGATAATTTTCATGAAGGTGTTTATCTCGGGTGGGTACTGCTATGTCAGTAAGCAAACATTTCCTGAATTTCTTGTCTTTTAAGATACTATCAGGCCTGCTGGCTTTTTTTTTCTTATCCGCTTGAATTGTCATGTCCCAGAGGATATTTACAGCGTTATTTTTGGTAACTATTATTGTTATTATTAATATTATAATTATTATTATGCCACTGATAGTACCTAAAGGATTTTTACTTGAAGTAGTATATAACAAAATGTCTCATGCATATTGTACTTTTCGTCATCACAATCAATCTTATGAGCGTACATCACGCTCATGCATAACAGCCAAATGTGTGCGATATGGTGAAAGAGTTTGTTAAAATCAGAGCATGACCTTGCAGGTAGGGAGAGATTGAAAAACACTTTCATGTGTAACTGTTGTGTATGATACACCTAATTTACATAAGTGGTTAACCGACCATATAAATATGGGTTGGTACCGGAAGACGACGGAAGATTAAGAGATCGAATCCAGAGACTCTGCCCGACTGCGACTTAGTCAACCCATTCTGCAGGAACAGTCTTCCCAAGAATATACCAAAACTACCTGTAAATATTGTGTACCTTTTTTCATTGTTTCAATACATTTTGTTACGTACATTTTGTGTTGTATTATTATTATGCCATGCTTATTCAAGCTTCAACAGTAACCTGAAGCTGAGATGGTCCCCGATTGAGAATGTTCTCAAGTATTTAGATGTCACTTCCAAATCACCTTGGCTACCTCGCCCTTTCGAAGTTATGACGTCTTTCAAGACCTAGATAAAATGCTCCCCCCCACCTGCTACTCGCGTTCACCGACAGAGACACACAACGCATCAGACCTGAAAGTGACGTGTTCAACGTTAAGGTCAGTCAAGTGATAAGCAAATCTGTGGTAGTAAACGGGATATTTTACTGTCGCGCATCTTAAGGCAAAACATGTTTATGTTAACAGCTCCAGTCGATTAAGATGGGAAGCCATGAGAGATTGGTGTCCCTAGCGTTTATCTATTCACTTTGATAATTATTCTTTGAGGTTCACCACCCACTATCTAATAGGCGGGGATCAGGTGAGGGTAAGATTTCCCAGCACTTTCCCCAGTATTCTTTTGGGGTTTTTTTGTTTTTAGTAAAGCTGCCGTCTGTAAGTTAACAACAACAACAATAATAATAATAATAATAATAATAATAATAATAATAAGAAGAAGAAGAAGAAGAAGAAGGACTTCTTAATTAGGACAATAGTAATAATGTTTTTTTCTAAAACAGCAGTAACTGATGCATTCCAAAAGCTAGTCATGTGACAGCAAGACGCTTCAACACTTCTGAATTTTTGTTTATATGCCTAGTTTATATTATTAATACTGTTGTCTAGAATATATTATTATTATTATTATTATTATTTGTTGAGTTTTCCACTGCTACAATGTAACGGAGATCAAGACAATACAAACTCCTCAATTTTATCCTGTAGTCTTGCATTCTCCTCTGTATTCATATTTAGATTAGGCTGTCATTTCTATGGTGCCATTATTATTATTATTATTATTAGTTTTCCGCAAGACAGATCAAGAGACGTTAAAAGACAAATCTTTTTGTATCATAAAATTCAGACAAAAGAGGTGCGAAGCAATAAGAGAGAGATAATGTACAACTGTGGTCAGTGCACGAGGAAAAATCTCCGACAGATAAGAGGAGTAACCATGAATATGATTTTTAGCATTTCGCATATTTTTGGGGTACCGAAAATTTGATTCACATATAGCAAGAGACAATGCTGTTATGTTGAAATACTACATTCCACTGATATTTCTATTATTATTATTATTATTATTATTATTAATTGATTTTTTAATACAGTAGTCACTTGTGGCTTTCACAAACTGACCATGCGACAACAAGTCACTCCATCAGTCTAGCATTTGGCTGTATTATACATACTGTTATTAGTAACAATGTCACCCGGATTATTATTAGTAATAATAATAATTGATTTTTTTTAACACAGTAGTAACTGGTGGCTCTCACAAAATGATCATGCGACAACAAGTCGTTTCAGTACTTCAGCATTCTCTTGCTTTTATTAGTAACAACGTCGTCTGTATTATTATTATTATTATTATTATTATTATTATTATTATTATTATTATTATATTGTGAAGACGATAAACCCAACGTTATTATTGGCTTGTATTGTTATAACCTCTGTGAATTTTTGTCCTTGCTTTCTCCATCATTCTTATCCGTTATTCTGTGTCTTTTAGGTAAGAAACTGGTTCTTTTATGTAAATATTTCGACTTTCTGATTGGAGATTCTTTTCATGAATATTTTTTTCTTTATCTTTTGAATATTCTAGCATTTCTTCAGTTTCGACAACCTTTTCGCATGTTTCTGGCTTTTCTTGTATAATTTTCTGTGATCAAATTTGATTCTGTTTTCTTTATATTTTCTTCTTCTTCTTCTTCTTCTTCTTCTTATTCTTCTTCTTCTTCTTCTTATTCTTCTTCTTCTTATTCTTCTTCTTCTTCTTCTTATTTCTACTCATTCGTTTATCACACCAGTAGCGAACAGGTGATAGTTAAACTCGCCTCAATAATCCGCCACTCTCAGTCTTATTTGAACTGTTTTTCAGTAATGCCATTTGCATTGGCGCACTAGCGCTCTTTCGCGGTCATCGCTGAGAAGTGGGTGACAGCAAATCTCAGATTTCCATCGATCTCTTTTCTACTTTCAGAGATGACGATGCTATTGCTGCGGTCTGTATTTTAGGAACGCTTTTTCCAAACTCCACCTCCTTTCAGCACGATTGCTTTCGTCGTTAGAACCAATTCCAGTCCACCATTGTTCATGTATCTGCAGATTCGCCCTGGGTATCTGATTATTGTCACTGGAAATCGGCTAACAGCAACTTAAATCAGAAGAATGTCATTATTATTATTATTATTATTATTATCAATATCATCATCATTATTATCATTATTATTATTTTTATTTTCTTTGATTTCTGGCTTTACACATTTCTTTATCATTACTATTTTCATCATCATTATCATCATCATTATCATTATTATCATCATCATTATCATCATTATCATCATCATCATTATCATCATCATCATAATCATTATTATTATTATTAATATTATTAATATTATCGAGTTAAAGACTGGCTACCTATTAAAATGAAACTGGAGTAAAAAATACACGAAGCCCATTAAACTTGCAATATTATCATTATTATTATTATTATTAATATTTCATAATAATGTTCATGTTTACACCGGATCTGTAATGGTTATTGAAATCTCCGGTATCAGCCTCTGCATTCTTGCCGAACCTCAGCAAATGCATTCCTCAGCTGTTTAAATAAATTCAAAACTGATCCCAGCATTTACTGACACGCGACCAAATGCACCTATTATTACTGGCAACACCGTTAATCATTATTGCCCATACGTTTCTCAGCTCCCGAACGGGGTCCTCGTATTATATAGTTTTCTCATTCTTCTTCATGGTCACTATGAGGTGAGTTGGCACAGCCAAGTCCACCATCTTGATGTATCATTTTTCATTTTGCACTTGCTGAGTTTCTCAAAAGCAATAATAATAATAATAATAATAATAATAATAATAATTATCATTATTATTATTATTATTATTATTATTATAACGGATAGTTCCAAAATGAGCAACATCACCATCATATTACGCACGTTTCCATTGCATGCCTTCATGCTGACGGCGTTTCATTCGTTTTGACGCGTTGATTACCAGTACAACCGTTTTTTGTTTGTTTTTTTTATTATAAGGCAAACAACATTTGTACCAAGACTTATAACTTTTTTGTAGATTCATATAGTTTTATACTTGAAAAACATTTTTAAATATAATTTGAATAGACAGGCGTACTGTCGAAATATTGCTTAACATTGTCAAACACTGTGTCTTTTTTTTCCTTTTCTTTTCTTAAATCACGCTCATCCCTTAAGTATAAGTATTATTACTCCTTTATTCATTAACTTTAAAAACCATTGCACTTGGAATTAAGTCACTCCATTACACAACCTACTTAGCATTTTGTTTATGTTATTATTATTATTATTATTATTATATGCTTTTTGATACAACTCTTCCAAACTCTATCACCCAAGACGTAAAGTAAAAGAAAATTTTTCTTTGGAAATTATTGAAATGGTTATATCACACTTTGTGAGTTGTGCTAATTAACACTGTTTTTTGCCTTAGCGAATATTATTATTATTATTATTATTATTATTTGTCATTCGAATATACCAGTAACAATCACCAGTAGTATCATGAGGTTTTCATTGGGGACTATGTGACAACAAGTCTTGTCAATACGACAAATCTCCCTTCCGTATTCTAGCAGTATTTAGTGCGAGGTCTTTTTCGATTCTAAGCCTGTTCTTTGGTACTTTCAGTCACTTTTCTTAATCTCACCAAGTTTGTCCTTAGTGCTTCGATAAAAATAATTGGTACAAGTGTCACCTTCAAGTTTCCCAACTTCTTCCGTTCTCTGGCAAGGACGAGGTACTTGGCTGGCGTTCCGATGTCTTTCAGATCTACTTTCTGGACTGCGGGAACAACGAAATCCATCATCTGACACACATTTTTTTTCCTTTGTGTTTACAAACCGTTCGTCTGGCCTAGATTTTGAGTTAATCCGTTTCAATCTGAAGGTCCAAGACGATATTTTTTTAATGTATTTCATTTTTTAGGAGAGAATTCAGATTTTGGAAATATCGTTGTACTCTATCAAAATGCAGTAGCTTGCACAGTTCACAGGTGATCATATTCTGTACCCATTCATGTCTACTCTTGTATTCTTTGTGAAATAATTTAATACATTCGCTGGTTAAGTTTCATATTCAATTCCACACGGTTTGCACTTACTGTTTACAAATGCCTTTTACGTGTCTTGACTACTATATTGTGAGGTCGTACAGCATTGATTTGGAATGCTATCATTATTATTATTATTATTATTATTATTATTATTATTATTATTTTCTTTGATTTCTGGCGTTTACACATTTCTTTCCGGGTCCCACCCATGGACCTAAGGTTAGAAATGGCATCATGACACTTCCCACTTACAAAAAAAAAAAAAAAAAAAAAATTACATAGATAAAGCCCTTCGTAAAGTGTGGGCTGTACTTGTCAGAACAATTTTTTGTATCTCCTTGAGACATGGACATACAGGAATCCCTTCAATTAGTCTACTGCAATCTTTTTCAACCAGTCCTAGGGCTCCAACTACAACAGGGATTGTTGATGTTCCCATATGCCACATTTTCGAGATTTCTATTTCAAAGGTCCTTGTATTTTTGACAGCTTTTTTGAATATCTTCAAAGATACATTGCAGTCAGCAGGGACTGCCATATCAATAAGGAGGCACCGTTTTTGTTTGTGGTCTTTAATAACAATATTCAAGTGGTTGGCCTTGTTTGTTCTGTCAGTGTATTATTATTATTATTATTATTATTATTATTATTATTTGCTTTCTGATCAGCGAAATCCATTGGGATCATTGCCCGAAACCTAGTGCAATTCAAGTTATATATATATATATATATATATATATATATATATATATATATATATATATATATAAGCATTCTGTTTGCACGAATTCTGATGCTATATGATAGCGTTTATATTTATTTTAATTGAACATTAAACTCACCTGATTTGATAAGCAGTTGAAAAAATTGCTGTTTTTAAAAAGAAAAAAGGGTTAGCAGATAACTTCTTACAGTACTTGTCAGTTCCTTTCTTGATCGTGCTCAGTGCTCCATGTATTATGGGTATAACTGTAGTGTTAATGTACCAGTTTCAACTACAAGATCTTTATATTTATTTATTTTGCCATCTTATTTAACAGATATATTTTCAGCCGGTGGAACTGCCATTTTGTAGTCTTTAATTAAAATGCCTAGTTTGTAAATGCTATTATTTCTTTTTAAATTTATTTCCTTTGATTTCTAGTGTATACTCATTTCTTTACGGGTCCCAAACAGAGACCTAAGCTCAGAAATAACATTTTCTGATGAGCATTTTTGGAGATTATTATTATTATTATTATTATTATTATTATTATTATTATTATCGAGACTTGGGGAGGAGCGCGATTTAAGAAAAGAAAAAGAAGAGATAATTATTTATGTGCGTTTTATTTTTTTTTTTTTACAGTTTTATATTTGTATATAATTTTGAAAACAAATGTTGTAGAAGACAGACATACTGTCGAAATATCATTGAACATTCTCAAAACACTGAATCGTTTTTTTTCTTTGACTTTTTCTTAAAACCCACCTCCCTGTAATTTCTGCAAAATATTGGGACAGTTACGTCAGACATTTGTATTATTATTATTATTATTATTATTATTATTATTATTAGGAACAACAAGTACAATAATATTAATTGGATCAAGACGAGGTATGAACCACTTCTCCAAGAGGCTAATATTTAATAACAATAATAGCGCTTCTTTCTCTTCATCTTCTTCTTCTTCTTCTTCTTCTTCCCCTTATTATTATTATTATTAGCAACAACAACAACAAAAACAATAATATTAATTGGATCAAGAAGAGGTTTGAACCACTTCTGCAAGAGGCTAATATTTAATAACAATAATAGAATTTCTTCCTCCTTTTTTTCTTCTTCTTCTTTTTATTGTTGTTGTTATTATCATTATTATTATTATTAGTAGTAGTAGTAGTAGCATTATTATTATTATTATTAGCAACAGCGAAAACATCAAGTACAATAATATTAATCTGGATCAGGAAGAGTTTGAACCACTTCTCCAAGAAGCTAATAATATTCAATAACAATAATAGCCCTTTTTCCTCTTTTTCTTTTCTTCTTCTTCTTTTTCTTCTTCTTCTTCTTCTCATTATTATTATTAATAGTAGTAGTAATAGTAGTAGAAATAGTAGTAGCAGTCCTAGAACTAATCGTATTTATTGTTGTTGTTGTTGTTGATTCAACGTCAGTCGGTGTTAGGCAAAGACGGGGGTGGTAATGGTGGCTTTATTAATGGTTATGATGCGTCAACTGTGTTGTATCTGCCACGAGGTGACGTTATTTCATTTTACACAGTCTTACCTACATTGTATAATCGCATTAGTTCATACTCAAGTACTTATCTTCCGTGTGTGTAATACATAGCTCAGCAGATGTGCATGTATGTAGGTCTGTGTGTACGCACGTATGCATGTACATGAAGGTATGCATAGACTTCCCTTGGAAGAGTAGCAGCTATGGCATCACCACTTGTTCAGTTACCACTACATTTTCCTATACGAGGGTGAGGGTTGGGGGGGGGGATCTGACAATACTTAGCGCCCACCCCACTGGAAAAAAAATCAGTCTATGAAAGAACGAACGTCAGGAATTTAATTTTAAGAAGTGGGTCAGGCCGACAACTTTTCAGCATTGCTTATCTACCTATCTATCTATCTATCTATCTATCTATCTCAGTGTTCAAGTCTATCTGGTGTCAGTTCTTATCTGTCTATCTATATCAAGTTGTTCGTATCTATCTATCTGTATTCATTTGTTCGGATCTATCTATCAATCTATCTAATGTCAGTTCATATCTATCTATCTATCTATCTATCTATCTATCTATCTATCTAAGGTTGTTCATATCTATTTATCAATTTATCTAATGTCAGTTCATATCTATCTATCTATCTATCTATCTATCTCAGGTTGTTCACATCTATCTATCAATCTACCTAATGTTAGTTCATATCTATCTATCTATCGACCTAATGTTAGTTCATATCTATCTATCTATCTATCTATCTATCTATCTATCTATCTATCTATCTATCTCAGGTTGTTCATATCTATCTATCAATCTACCTAATGTTAGTTCATATCTATCTATCTCAGGTTGTTCATATCTATCTATCAATCTACCTAATGTTAGTTCATATCTATCTATCTCAGGTTGTTCATATCTATCTATCAATCTACCTAATGTTAGTTCATATCTATCTATCTATCTATCTATCTATCTATCTATCTATCTATCTATCTAAGGTTGTTCATATCTAT
>CAHIKZ030001979.1:2342500-2372500 GCA_903632075.3 Acanthosepion pharaonis
GAAAGAGTCATCAAAACCTGCCCACCTGTATCTTTAGAACACACACACAGGCATATATATATATATATATATATATATATATATATATATATATATATATATATATATATATATATATATATATGTGTGTGTGTGTGTGTGTGTGTGTGTGTGTGTGTTTGTTTGTATGTATGTATTTTCAAATTTCGATTCATTTAAAGATAAAACAAATATTCATTATTTAAAAAGATAGTGCATACGTGTCACTGAGAGTGTGTGATTATTATTATTATTATTATTATTATTATTATTATTCGCTTTTATTTCCAAAGGTTTCATCTGCTTATCCATTTAAAAAAAAAAAAATTATTAATAATTCAGATTTTTTTTTTCTATTCTTCTTTTATTCCCGCTCGGTAGACAAGGGATGGGAAAAATGAAATCAGAAACAATGTGTAATTTCAAAACCAATATAAAAGATAAGGAAATACGTGTTGCAGCTTGAATGACGAAAATGTTAGTTCCAAACGAGAACGAACGCCGATTCATTCCTACCCCCCCACCTTGCGTATGAGTATGCACACTAACATCCACCCCACCCAAACCCACACAACAGTAGCCATTTCAATACATACGTACATCCATCCACGCACACACACATACTATATATATAGTATGTGTGATATATATATATATATATATATATATATATATATATATATATATATATATATATATATATATATATATATATATATATATATATATATATATATATATTAATGTACGCATTATGAAAATGATGTTTAACTTATGGAATAACCCTTGGAGTGTTCAAGCAGAAAAGATCTTGTTTTTGTTTTTTTATGTTTCGTTTTGTTTTTTTTTCCAGTTGGCATCAGTTGACGGGTTCGATCTCAGATAAAACAGAACGAAAAAATAAATAAATAATAAAAAAAAATAAAAGATGGGAAACAAACACCGATTCTGTCGGCGACCAGCTCCTCCCCTCATAGGAAATTTGACCAAAACAATATTTAATACCTTTATTTATTCATTCAGATTTGCCAGATTTTGATCAGATTTGACATATCAGTCCATGTTTTCGAACTGCCTGGTAGGCACACTTTATTGATACAGAAAATAAAACCACCACCCGACACATTTTGAAAATATATATATATATATATATATATATATGGGTGTGTGTTTGTGCATGAATGATTATTACTTTTAGATTTAGTACAAGGCAACAAGTTTATGGACATAGTGAGGATTTTATATATATATATATATATATATATATATATATATATATATATATATATATATATATATATATATATATATGCAGATATAAATATATAAAATATATATGTGTGTGTGTGTTTGTGCATGAGTGATTATTACTTTTTAGATTTAGTACAAGGCAACAAGTTTTGGACACTCAGTGATATATATATATATATATATATATATATATATATATATATATATATAAGTATCCTTGCACTTGTACGTATGTGTGTTTTGTATGTGTGTGTGTATGTATGTACGTCTTCGTTAATTAATTTCAGGTTAGTCTGGCACACGGCCATGGCTTAGAGGACACTGTATGCAACAGCTGCGGTTGCGAGAATATGTTACTCTTTCCCTCTAGACACACAGACACACGCACGCACACATACACACACACACACACATATATATATATATATATATATATATAAATATTTGTGTGTGTGCGCGTGCGCGTGAGTGCGTATGTGTGTGTATATATATATATATATAGAGAGAGAGAGAGGAAAGAGAGTGAGAGAGAGAGTAGGATCTACCTTGTAATCCTTGTTAAATAATTTAATGCAGAATTCTTGCATGTGGGGGGGGGCTTAGTGAGGATCGAACTCACTATTTTACTCGCCATTACTCCTTGACGAGGGCTTTCATATATATATATATATATATATGTGTGTGTGTGTGTGTGTGTGTGTACATTTATATATGCGTGTGTATGTGTGGGGGGGGTGTGTGTGTGTGAGCACGTCCGTTTTAATGAGCACATGACAGGATAGAACTCGTACTTACCTTGCAGATTCAACTGGGCATTTAGCAACACGGCAAGAAACAATGCCCTTCCAACAGTTGTCATAGGGTAAAACATTCTGAAATTTTTGATTGCTCTACGTTCAACCCGATGTTAGTCCAAATATGAGGTGCCATGTAAATCGTACTCACACACTCCGCACTGTGTTTGAGGGCATCCACTAGTCCTTTTTGTGATGGAAGAGGTAGTGTCATCTAGCTGTTAAATTTGTTGCGAACAGCTTACGCGGAGCCCCTCTGCATCGGGCCTCTTCGCCGTTATGATCGGTATTGGCAGTCTTAGTAAGCTCTCAGCTATAGACATTGTACGGTGTACGAGAGTGGTGCGAGCGGATAGGGTTGGTGTGAGTGAGTGAGTATCAGAGTGAGAGAGAGAGAAAGAGAGGGGGATAAATGTAGAGAGAAAGGGGGAAAGTCAGAGGGGAGGGAGGGAGAAAGAGAAAAACACCGAGTGTGACGTGGATAGCCTCCTCCTTCTCCTTCTCCTTTTTTTTTCTCTCTTTTCGTACCCCCATCTCTCTCTCTCTCTTTCAACGTCACTCACGCACACTCGCCTGCCACTGTCTTTACGTTCAATACACTCCTCTACTCACTCTCACATCAAGCGCAACGCTCTCCTTCTCTTCCCCTCTCTTACATTTTAGTTTAACTCTCTTTCCGTTTTATTTTCTTTCCTTCTCTATCTATCTATCTATCTATCTATCTATCTATCTATCTATCTATCTATCTATCTATCTATCCCATTCTTTTAATATCTATCTATCTATCTATCTATCTGTTTTTGCGTGACTTTTTTACTCTTTTCTTTACGTCACCCTTTTTGCTGTCTCTCTCTCTCTCTCTCTCTCTCTCTCTCTCTATATATATATATATATATATATATATATATATATATATGTATGTTTTTGTTTTATTCATTGCACGTCGCTTTTTTATTTCTTTGATTTTAAAATTACCTTTTCTCCTTGCGATGTTTTTTTATTATCTACATTAATTAAATAACTACGAAATCTCTTTTTCTCTCTCTCACTCTCTCTGTCTTCAGCTTGTTTCAACACGTAATCTCCCTTCCTTGCTCTCTTTCCCACTCTCTCTCTCTCTCTCTCTCTCTCTCTCTCCCTTCCCCCCTCTCTAACTCGAGTTCTTTCTATTCTCATGCCCGCTCTTCCAGCTTCCTCTCTCACAAAATTGCGTTTTCCTCATTCGGCTCCTTTATTCAAATTCCGTCGTTAGTTTTTTTTTTTTGGATTTTTTATTTTATTTTATTTTATTTTTCAAATTTCTCACCAATCACTTCTCTCTGTGTCTTCTATATTTTATTTGATTCTCCTTTTTTTTTTCTATGAAGAAGTCACCTACTTTTAGCGAGAAAGAGACATTTATCCCTCTCTCTACCTTGTGTTTATTTTTCACCCCTCCCCACACCAACATTTTTCCCTCTCATGTCTTTTCTCCCGCGATTCAACCTTCCCTGACGATTGTAATGTCGACGCAGCATCGTTTGATTTCGTAATTCTCTGTCAATTTTCTCTATCTATCTATTTGCTTTTATTATTATTATAATTATTATTATTTCTTTATTAACATTTGCTTTTTCATTTTTACTCTTTTCTACTCCTCCATTTTTTTTTATAATCTTTTCCCCAATAATATTTAGTTTGTTTTTTTTATTTCGTTTTTTATTCTTCTCTATTTATCCGTCTTTTACTCTGTTCAACATCCATCTGTCTTGTTCAAATCGCAATTCGTTTACAGGTCGACGACTGGTGTTGCTTTTGTCTTATGTTGTTGCAAATTTGTTTTTTTAAGCGGCATTATTTTATTTTTTTTTTATTCATGTCACTGTTCTCTTTTTTTATTCCACCATATTTGTTTATTTTTAAACTCTTTCAATTTTCATCGTTTCTTATTAAAAATCTATCACGCATTTTTTTCTCTCTCTCTTTTAAATTATTGTCTTATGCTATTTATATCTCTGCATTTCGTTATCTCTCTTTTACTCATGGAATTACTAGGTGGGTGTAAAAGTTTCGATTTTCTTTGAAAAATATAGATCTTGTTTTTTTTTTTTTTTTTTTTTTTTTTTTACTTTGTATTTAAATTCTTCCTAAAAAAATAAATGCTGGTATCTTTTGCATCCTTAAATAAATACCTACCAGTCAGTTTTACTTTCTCTATTTCCAACTACGATATCAGTATTTTTGCAAATATTAACCTTTACATTTCTTTTAATTCTCTGCTAATTCTCTATTCTTTTGATCAATTCATTTATTCCGTATTATATTCTATCAGCATATTATTCACAATATTCGAATCAGTTGGTCTGACATCTTTTTTTTCATTCTTATCGTTGACTTTCCATGTCAGTCTGTTCTTTCCTTCGCTTGCTCAAGATTTGGAGAGAAAAAGAAAGACAATCAAAGCGGAAAGAACTATCACCTCCTTCATTTTGATATGCACGTTTCTCTTACTGTGTCTCTTTCTCTCCTCCCTAAGTTTCGCCCTTCTCCTCTTCTTTACAACCTTCTCTCCCTTCTTTGTACCCTTATTTCTCTTTCTTTTTCACCTTCTCTTTCTAGCCCTCTTGCTATCCCTCTCGCTCTTCCAGTTTCTCTGTATTTGTTTCCCTCTTCCTCTTTTTCCTTTCTTTCTGTCTTTCACTTCGTTTCTTTCTATTCATCTCCTTTCCTTATATTTTCCTTACATTTTTTCGTTGCTTTCTTTTTCATGTCTTTTTCTATATTCTCTCTCTCTCTCTCTCTCTCTCTCTCACAAACACATTCTTCTTCCACTTTCTTTCTCTTATCCTTTTACTCTTTCTTTAACTTTCTCTCTTGCATTCTGTTTATTTTTCTTACATTCGTGTCTATCTTCATTTCTATTATTCTATCATTCTATCATTCTATTATTCTATTTCTTCACTTCCCCTATTATTCAATAACACTTATTTCTTTGTCTTTCTTTTTCGATAATACATTTCTCTTTCTTTTCTTTTTTTTCTTTTTTTTTTCCGTCTTTCCTTTGTCTACATTTTTTCCTTTTCCTTTTCCTTTCCATCCCTTCCCTTCCAATAATTTTTTTTCTTTCTTTCTTTTCTTTCTTTCCTTTTTTTCCTTTCCGTCCCTTCTGTTCTTTTCTTTTTTTTTTTTTACTTTCCTTTCCTTTTTCCGTCCCTTCTTTCTACATTTTCTTTTCTTTTCTTCTTCCTTTTCCTTTCCTTTCGTCCCTTCCTTCCCGTCCCTTCCTTCCGTCTACATTTTTTCTTTTTCTTTTTCTTTTCTTTCCTTTCCTTTCCGTCCTTTCCTTTTCTACATTTTTTCTTTCTTTCTTTTCTTCTTCCCTTTCCCTTCCCTTCCCTGTCCTTCCCTTCCTGTCTACATTTTTCTTTCTTTCTTTTTTTCCTTTTTTCTTTCTTTCCTTTCCTTTCCTCCCTTCCCCTTTCTACATTTTCTTTCTTTTTCTTCTTCCTTTTCCGTCCCTTTCCCTTCCTTCCTGTCTACATTTTCTTTCTTTCTTTTTCCTTTTTTCTTTCCTTTCCTTTCCGTCCCTTCCCTTCCCGTCTACATTTTCTTTCTTTCTTTCTTCTTCCTTTTCCTTTCCTTTCCGTCCCTTCCCTTTCCTTCCCTTTCATTTTCTTTCTTTCCTTTCCTTTCCTTTCCTTTCCTTTCCGTCCTTCCTTCCTGTCCCTTTCCGTCCCTTCCTTCCCTGTCCCTTCCTTCCTGTCTACATTTTCTTTCTTTCTTTTCCTTTCCTTTCCTTTCCTTTTCCTTCCCTTCCGTCCTTTCCTTTCTTTTTCCGTCTTTTTTCCCTTCCCGTCCTTCCCTTCCTACATTTTCTTTCTTTCTTTCTTTCCTTTCCTTTTCCTTTCCTTTCCGTCCCTTCCCTTCCCGTCTACATTTTCTTTCTTTCTTTCTTCTTCCTTTTCCTTTCCTTTCCGTCCCTTCCCTTCCCGTCCCTTCCCTTCCCGTCTACATTTTCTTTCTTTCTTTTCCTTTCCTTTCCTTTCCTTTCCTTTCCGTCCCTTCCCTTCCCGTCTACATTTTCTTTCTTTCTTTCTTCTTCCTTTTCCTTTCTTTTCCCTTCCTTCCCGTTTCCTTTCTTTCCTTTTTCCTTTTTTCTTTCCTTTCCTGTCTTTCTTTTCTTTCTTTCTTTCTTTCTTTTCTTTCTTTTCCTTTCCTTTCCGTCCCTTCCCTTCCCGTCTACATTTTCTTTCTTTCTTTCTTTCTATCTTTCTTTCCAAATAACGACGACTTTTTTCTCGTGTTTGAAAGACTTTATTCACGTTTTGCGTTTCCTTTTTAATCATAATTCAAGCAACAACCGCTCTCTCTCTCTCTCTCTCTCTCTCTCTCTATATATATATATATATATATATATATATATATATATATATATATATGCATACATAGATGTGTTTGCATTTGCAAATTATAATGTTTCCCTTCTCCGCTGAATATAGTTTATTTTTAAAATCATTTTCATAGGTACATACTAACCTTACTTTAGAGCGATTCAAGGACAAATGATATTTACAAAACTGGTGAGACTGTGTTGCGTCAGTATTCTCAACCGTGTATTGTCTTGGTGAACCAGGCACCTTTGATAATCAACATTCATAGTTGTAAAAAAAAGAGTAAGACTCAAACACTGACCACTGACCATAGGAGGTGCAGAGTAAAACCTCTTGCTTTAGTCTGGTACAGGGCCAACAGAACGGTGAGTGATCATTTTGTCTTTACATTGTTTAGAGTGAATAACACTGAATACATATATATATAGGCACCAAATGTTCTTTAAGGCAAATATTATTCAAGACAGTAAACATTTTGTCTCGATTAATTTTAATGATCAGTTGAAGTAAATTACGAATAATCTTTCTTAGAGAAGGAGAAAATTCCGTCAAAAATGGTATGAAGTTCATTTCGCAAGAAAAGTACAAGAAATATGGAACGAGCTTTCGACTTTCTTTAGTCATAGGCTGGGTAGGTAGAGTAAAATGGTGGATTTCGTAGAACTGGTGGGTGTTGTGACGCAGGCAAAGACTGTTCTGATATATAAAGGGATATTCGTAATTTGGAAAAGTTGATCAATTAAAACGCAATATCTGCTGTCTTTAATAATAATAATAATAATGATATATGTATATATAAATAAAAAGAAAGAACAGTAAGATATATAATCCGGTGTTCTTATAGATATTTTTATTTTTACAAAATAGTGCTCAATGTAAATTTACAGAGCATTAATATTATAAATTAATTGATTTAAAATGTTTTTCCGCTACACAGATCTAACCATGTTTCAAAAATGGAAGCTAAAAGCTCAGAATTTAATTTTGTAATTAAATTAAAGACATTAGTTCCATTTCATCCTCAAGCGAATTTTAGCTGTGTCTGTAAAAACCCAGTAATTTTAAAAGTTTCTCTAAAATTCGCTTGAGGATGAAATGGAACTAATGTCTTTAATTTAATTACAAAATTAAATTCTGAGCTTTTAGCTTCCATTTTTGAAACATGGTTAGAACTGTGGAGCGAACAAAACCATATTTTAAATCAATTAATTTATAATATATATATAGGGAGAGAGAGAGAGGTGCGAGGGATAAATATTGTCTAAGTTTATTATTCTTACATGAAAAAAATATATATATATATATATATATATATATATATATATATATATATATATAAGTGAACATAGAAGTCAACACTTAGAGGCGACAGTCTGTTTCATGCTAGATGCAATCGTCAGGCCTGACGATTCCTCTAGCATATAACAGACTGTCGCCTGTAAGTGTTGACTTCTATGTTCACTTTTATAATTACACATGTTTATTTCTGATATTGAGAACTTTATCCCATAAATATAAGACTATATTTCTTCCTTATATATATATATATTTCTTTAATATATATATATATATATATATATATATATATATATATATATATATATATATATATATATATATGAAGAAATATAGTTTTAAGGTGTGCTATATTTATGGGATAAAGTGCTCAATATCAGAGATAGAATAGCGTGTGTAAATATAAAAGTGAACATTGAAGTCAACATTTAGAGTCGACAGGACGATTGCGTCTAGCATGAAACAGCCTGTCGCCTCTAAGTGTTGATTTCATTGTTCAATTTATATATCCAATCATATTTCGAAAAAAAACAAAACATTTTAACAGGTATATTTACCGAAATTATACAAAAATATCTTGGCGTACTAAAGGGTAAATTTATTCTAAAAAGTTGTCATTAGCTTCTACCAGGGCCTCCAGATGACTTCGGATTTTCCTACAACTCTTCTGGACGGCCTACTTGTTTAAACTGGATAACGCTGCCATAATCCTTGCCTTCATTTCATCTTTGTTGTCACAAATAGTAGTTTCTTTGGGGTGGGGGTCCCTAGCTCAACTGCGTTCAACACATAATACAGGGGGAGGGGATTGCAAACTCGGGAGTTTGGTAGCCAGATGTAAGGGGTGATATGATAGCAGAAATTGTTTGACAAGCATGAGTGGGTTCTCCTGCTTGTGTGGCATGGTGCAGAGTCATGTTGCCAGATATAGGTCTTTCCTGCATCTATCACCTTGACCCAGGGCAGCACTATCTCTTCAAGGCACTTGATGTAGGCCTTTGTGCTTAATCTGAGACCCGGGGGGGATAGAATGATGGCATAACCTCGCCATCACTACAGATCGCTCCAAAAACCTTCGTAATCACCATTATACTCATTCAACTCTTTCCGAATCCTTTGCACTGTCTATTGGCATTCAAACACACTGAAATATTATTGTATATTCCTGTGCGAATGCCAAGCAGTACAGCATGACGTTTCAAAACTTCTGGCAGCGTAGGTGGTGTGTAAATATAAAGGATATAGAATCCCGACAAAGTTTTGAAAAAATATGAGAAAAGTGAAAGCCATTTCATTGAAACTAGATTTAATTGCGATTTTCGCCTAATATATACACACACACACACACACACACACACACACACACATATATATATATATATATATATATATATATATATATATATATATATACAAGGGAAGAGGTTATAGTTGTTCCAGAGAGAGAAAAGTGTATCTATTAAAAAAAGAGAGACACCGCAAACGTTTTTGGTTGTAATGAGGATTTTTTTTAAATATATATTATGCTTTATTTTCTATAAATTTGCAACACGAGTTTCGCTTCTCGAAACCTTCTTCAGGCAAGAAATGGATAACACCGAAAAACACAAGGAAAATTAATTCAATTTAATAATATGCTTGAAGAAGGTCGCGAGACCCGAAACACGTGTTGCAAAACTATGGAAAATAAAGCGTAATATATATATGGATTTTAAAAAAATCCACATTACAACCAGAAACTTCTTTTTTATATATATATATATATATATATATATATATCATGGTATTATTATTTAAAAATATGTATTCATCGCAACACAGGAAATTCCATGTTTCGAAAGTAAAAACTGAACTTTTAATAAAAATGTATCCTGATTCGTTAAAAAAGGCAACGCCCTTTTAAAATTCGGTAATCCCTTTCATCCTCCAATTTCAACTATATAATACTATTTAGCTTAAAAAAATAAATCTTTATATTTGAAAGTTATTCAAAATCGCTTGAGAATAGAACAAAAAAAAATAATTTTAAGTTTAATTTAAAGTTTACTTTTAGTTCCGAATCGTGGTAATTTTTGTGCCCAGATGAATATATATTTTTAAATAATAGTATTATAATATTATGAACTACTGTGTATCGAACACTTCTTTTTAACAATAAATGCTAAAAATCTGACTTTCTTTCTTATTTTGATTTATGTATATTTATATATATATATATATATATATATATATATATATATATATCTATCTTTCTATCCATGTACACACACATCCACACACACACACACACACACACATATATATATATATATATATATATATATATATATATATGTATATTGTGTATTTTTAAGCATTCTTTCATTGATACATGTTTCATTATATAATATAGAAAAGCGTCGTCTGTTTATTTTATGTAAATTCTTTTCATATCGTTTGATAAGCTTAATAATATTATCATTAGACCAAGAAAGAAAATCACAATATTGATACATATTTTTTAATCCTATCTGAGCTTTCAGCTTACATAAGCCATTATCAAAGATGACAATTACATTACAATATATTAAACAATACAGGGAAAAACAGTGATGAGAGTCTGTTTTTTTTTACGACAAACTCGTGCATATAAGACGCTGGAAGCGAAAATCGCACCGCAGCTCATGATGTCACATATGACCACGCGAGAGTGAATTCGAGAAGTATTAAGTATGGGACGCCGTTGGTATAAATCCATGGCTTCTGTTACCAAGTATATGCATTTAAAAATAATTGTGGAGATTTCATACTTTATTTTGTTCAGGTTAGGTTTCAACTGTTTTATGTATATAGCTTTAAGAATTTTTAGTTTTTGTTTATTGTTTTCATGTTTAAGTATAGTTGTGTTTTCAAGAAGGATTTTCCGGAATTGTGTATGCGGCCAGGCATGTTGTTTTAAATGCCTGAAAATGTTAGAGTTTTCATTCAAATGTAGTATCAAGCATCGTGAAAGCGAGTTTGTGGTGTGACCAACATAAATATTATTTATTTCGTTGGAGATACAATCTCTCAAAGGGCACTTGAATTTGTAAACTGTTGGTTTTTTGCAAATCGCTAACCGGGGGAGAAGAATCATTGCGAAGAATTTAGTTGGATATACTAGATTTAGTCTAGGATATGATTAACTTAATTTTTTTGCTAGGATCTGTTGATATATATATATATTCACATCAGAGAACTAGGTATTATCTTGAGGCGTTAATGGTGTGCATCTGGTTAAAGATAATGACGTTTCAAGCTCTAAACTCTGCCTTCGCCAGAATCATCGTCCAATGAAATCTTTGTTGCCGTTCTTTTCACAGGAATACAAGACTTATTTCTAAAAATGCATCTATATGTCTCCTTTATTAACAGATTATGAAGTGCCGACGTTTTCAATCATACCAATATATATATATATATATATATATAGCGTCCTGGGTAAGACGATAAACTACATCCGAAGGCAAGGCCTCTGTTGACAGGGTTTTGAGGAACATGGAACCACCTCTTAATTGCTGGTGTCTCCAGGTACCCAGCAATAATAAAGAAAAAAACACTTTATTCTACATTCAAAACCATCACTTGATAAGACGCCAGAAGTGTTGAAACAAAATGGCTATTTTCGTAGTGATTTTATAACATATTTGTTATAATTTTCGAATAAATAATTATATTTGGTCTACTCTGTATTGAACACTCTTTTAAGATTAATATTTTTGGTTATTGCAATTTATTCCCTATACACCTATACTATACTATGATGTATATATATATATATATATATATATATATATATGTATATGTGTATATATATATATATATATATATATATATATAGTTGTGCACAGAATTATTCGCACACACTGAACGTTTGTATATTTTCAAAGGAAATCCGAATAATTTCTAGTACGTACTGCATTTAGTATAAATAGTTGAATAATTCATGAAATTTTTAAAAGTTACGATCTATTAAATACATATTTATAGATTTTTCTAACTGGTGCAATACAAAATTATTCGCTCCCCCCCCCTGATAATTTTGAAATAAAATTGCTTTATGGCATTTGTACTGTTTTTACTCTTAATTTGACATTTAATACAAACACTCTTTGAAAACTAAATAGTGCTGATCTGATTCTACAGCATTCTCAAAGATAATGAAAAGACAATATGTGGGTGCCACGTATCGCGATAACATATTCATTCTGCAAAAATGGTAAAGACGGCTGGGATTGACAAGAAGCTTTGAATGATGATAGTCGACGTCTAAAAACAAGGTGGATGGTTACGCAACACTTTCCAAGCGGTTAAATATTCCTAGAAGAACAATTCGTAGCATTATCAAGAAGTACAATGAGACACGTTGTTTTGAGAAGAAATCAAGGACTCGCAGAAAACGGTTAACGGTTTCTGAAACAATGGAAAGGAAAATTCTTAGAGATGTCTCGAAGAATCCTCACTTAACGACAAAGGGCATTGTCAATGATGTAAAGACATCAGAGTTGAATGTATCGAAGAAGACATTTACTAAATGCTTTCATCGAGCAAGATTTCGAGTTTGTAGCCCAAGAAAAACTCCCTTGCTTAAATCTAAACGCC
This sequence comes from Acanthosepion pharaonis, assembly GCA_903632075.3. Classification (NCBI taxonomy): domain Eukaryota; kingdom Metazoa; phylum Mollusca; class Cephalopoda; order Sepiida; family Sepiidae; genus Acanthosepion; species Acanthosepion pharaonis. Next base: position 2,354,850 of record CAHIKZ030001979.1, read on the forward strand.
TAAAATGCAGATTAGTTTATACCAGAAACCATCTAAAACATGGACGTAAATATTGGAACTCTGTTTTATGATAAAATAATACCAAACGAGAGTTATTTGCTTACAAGGACTATCGTTATGTATGGATGAAGCTTATAAACTAAAATATACCCTACCTAAAATTAAAAACGGTGGTGGGTGTATTCTTCTCTGGGGATTTTTTGTTGCTTCTGAATCAGGAGAACTAGTAAGAGAACCTGATATCATGGACAAAGAGCAGGATCTTAAAAAAATAATATAAAACACAATGCATGGAATATGTCTTTGGGGCGTCACTGGATGTTCCAACATGAATAAGAAACGAAACACAAGTTTTACAAAATACTTAGATGACAGCAAAATTTAGGTATTGGCGTAACCCCACTAAGTCCTGACATAAACCCTATTGAAATTTTATGGGCATATTTGAAGAAAAACGTAAGAGAAAAAAGTCCTTCAAATTTGGAGGAACTAGCTGCTTTGCCAAGGAAGAATGGAGCGAAAGAGCTATCAGTGTGTGTAGCGATCTCGTAAGCAATTATCGAAGACGATTAAACACAATAACCAAGAATAAAAGTCATAAAATTGATTATTTAAGTAAGAGGGCTAATAATCTTGTCCTATGTTAAATGATTTTTTTTTTTGTATTTCTTGTATTATTGTTTAAAATCAAAACAAACATTTTGCTACTTCTGGATCAGGAGAACCGCTGTGAGTATTTGGCTGTTCCAAACAAACGGAGCGAAAGCTGTGTTTGGTGCGTCACTGAACATTTGAACAGGATAATGACCTGAAACACATGGTACGAATTGCTGCAAAAGAATTAAGTTTGGTTTATTTGTTTCATTTTGTTTTACGGCTCGATGGGTTATTTAATGCCGACAACATTTTTAGCATAGATTCGTATGAAGAGAATATGTATTCATTGGTTTAGATTGATTTGGTTTATTTTGTTTTACGGCATATCAACCTCAATGGGTTATTTAATGCCGACAACATTTTTAGCATAGATTCGTATGAAGAGAATATGTATTCATTGGTTTAGATTGATTTGGTTTATTTTGATTTTTGGTTTGTTTTAGTTTTACGGCACATTGGTTTGGTTTAACCTCAACATCAATGGGTTATTTAATGCCGACAACATTTAGAAGATAGATTCGTATGAATAGAATATGAATTCTTTGGTTTAGATTAGTTTGATTTATTTTGTTTTACGGCATATCAAACTCCATAGGTTATTTAATGACATTTTAGGATAGATTCGTATGAATAGAATATGTATTCGTTGTTTAGATTGGTTTTATTTATTTTGTTTTACTCCATATTAACCTCAGTGGGTTATTTAATGCCGACAACATTTTTAGGGTAGATTCGTATGAATAGAATATGAATTCTTTGGTTTAGATTAGTTTGATTTATTTTGTTTTACGGCATATCAAACTCCATAGGTTATTTAATGACATTTTTAGGATAGATTCGTATGAATAGAATATGTATTCGTTGTTTAGATTGGTTTTATTTATTTTGTTTTACTCCATATTAACCTCAGTGGGTTATTTAATGCCGATTTTTTTTTTTTTTTTGCAGGTAATGTTTTGTTGTATCAAAAACCTGTTTCGGGTTATATTTTTCCTTCAAAATTGCATTGCTGGTAATACTGTTTTTCACAAAAAGTATTGCTGGTAATAGTTAACTTTATGCCCATAGCCCGGGACCCTAACAGATGCTACCACCTCGGATCAAGGTGGACCTGGGAACACCAGCAATTAAGATGTGGTTCTACGCTTTTCAAAACCTTCCTGATCCGAGACCTTGCTGATGGACGTAGTTTATCGTCTTACCCTGGACACGGACGTAGTTTAACGTCTTAGCCAGGGCGCGGACATGGTTTAACGTCTTACCGAGGACGAGCAAAAGAATTAAGTCACAGCAAAATCAAGATATCGGTATACCCTGCACAAAGCCCGGACCTAAATCACATTGCAAATTTATGAGCATATTTGAAGAAAATAACATTAAAAGAGAGAATTCTTTGAATTTTGAGGAACCACAAACTATTGTCAAGGAAGAATGGTGCAACATACCTATTAGAAAAGGGCAATAATTTTATCGTATATCGAATTTTTTTTGTATTTTTATTTAACATTAAAATGAAAATTTTGTTGTAGGCATTACTGCACATTCTTTCAAAACCATTATTTCAAATGCACAATTCCATCGAAAAAGGTATTATTGAGGTAATTATAGATTTATTTTTAATTATGGAAGTGGGGGTGAGTAATTCTGCCTACAACTGTTTATAGGTATTATTGGTGCATCACAAAATCATGGCAAATGGACAAACATTAGAATTTTTTTTTTTTAATTTCTTTTTGGAGCCAATAACATTTCCGCGAACGGACGCACAATTACATACACACATTACCAAAAACTTACACACATGCATACATAGATCACTTCGAGGTGGTGTAATGGTTAGCAAGCTTGTCTTGCTTGTTCAACTACGACTGAGTAATGAGTTCGATTCTCACTAGATGTCCCACACTGTCTTAGCCTTGTACCATATCGAAGCGGCGCTTAGAAAACCATAGAAACACTTCAACATAATTAGTGTAATGGTTAACACGCTTGTGTCACGAGAAGAATTACGACTGAGTAGTGAGTTCGATTCTCACTGGATGCTCCACACTATCGGCTTTGTGCTACGCTTAGAAAATCGCCATACGTACATATTTAAAGAAAGGAATGCATTTTTTTATGACTATCAGTTTTTTTAAACTTTTTGCGTCATTTTAGTGGATACTCGTATTTTAGCAGACACCCTGTTTATTTGTAAACAGCATATTTATTTATTTGGTTGCTTTCGTCGCCGTCCTGAATATACGAGAGAAAAAAAACTCGTTCTGTAACAGGATTCGGACCTGCGTTTTCCTAGAAAAAATTCGTCATCAGAACCGATGTGCTTTGATTTTGCCGCTAGAGAGAGCTTCGAGGCAACAACATTAACATTTAAATAATAAAAATCTGTTGGATTAATAAATTTAAACAAATCCATTCCTTTCTTTACAAATTGTTTCGGTTAGTATACGAAACTCTATCTATCTATCTATCTATCTAACTATCTATCTATCTCTCACACACATATATATATATATATATATATGTGTGTGTGTGAGTATATATATATACATATGTGTGTGTATATATATATATATGTGTGTGTATATGTATATGTGTGTATATATATTTGTGTATATATATATGTGTGTGTATATATATATATATATATATATATATATATACAGGGGTTGGACAAAATAATTGGAACACTTGTTAAATTCAAAGAAAATGTATTTAATATGAAGTTGGTTCTCCTTTAGCCTCACAGACAGCTTTAATACGTCTAGGAATGGAATCATAGAGCTTCCTGACTTCATCCAGAGGAATTTTCAACCTTCTCCAGCTCTTTACGACACGACGGTGGAGGATAGCGGCTCCTAACTTGTTGCTCCAAAATGTACCATAAATGTTCAATAATATTGATAATTTGAGATTGAGGAGGCCACTCCATGTGTTCTAGCTCACTTTCATGCTCTTCATATCGATTCTTAACCACTCGAGCGGCATGTATTGGAGCATTACCGTCTTGGAAGATGCAGTCACCATCAGGGAATAATGTCATGGCCATTGGATGAACATGATCTCCCAAAATGTTCAGGTAATCTTTGCAGTTGATTCTATCATGCAGGGCAACTATTGGACTGAGACATTTCCATGATATGGCGGCCCAAACTATCACTGATCCACCTCCATACTTCACTGCTGGAAGAAGGCAGTCAGGGTTGTAAGCTTCTTTGGGCTGCCTCCACACATAAACTCACCCTGAAGTTGGGAAAAGAGAAAAACTGGACTTCTTTGAGAAAATGACTTGCTTCCATTGATCTGCAGACCAGGCATTGTGATCTCTGCACCACTTCAACCTCTTTTGAATGTTGCGAGTGGAGAGAAGAGGTTTACTCGCAGCGGCTCTTCCATGATATATAGCCTTATGGAGCTCACGGTGAACAGTTTTAGTAGAAACTGAACTATTCAGATGGTTATTCAACTCAGCAGTCACTTTGGCCGCATTTGTCCGATGATTTCTTGCCACATTGCGTTTCAATGCACGTCAGTCCCTGTCAGTAAGTTTGTAAGTCCGGCCCGAATTGCTACGGTTACTAGAGGTCTGTTTCTCGAATTGCATCAATGTTCTTGATATGGTAGCTCTTGAAAAACCAAACAGTTCAGCAACCTTAGTGATCGAGACTCCTGCCATGCGAGCTCCAACAATTTGCTCTTTTTCGAACTTGGTGAGGTCACGCATTTAGCTTAAATTTTACTAAAATATAAAAGTAAATAAAACAAAGACAGTAAATTAGATAAATAAACGTATTTACAATAGATATAACCTGCAATTACGAAGTTTTAGTTAAAGTTCTTAATATAATAGGTCTTTGAAATATAGGAGTGGATTTTGCAACTGTTTCAATTATTTTGTCTATATATATATATATATAATATATATATATATATATATATATATATATATATATATATATATATATATATATATATATTTAAATAAATTGTTGGAGGTACAGAACCGTAATATTGCAAGGAATAGATACAAATTATTTCCTAAAGGCATTATGAAAAATAAACAATAAGAGATGAAAATACTTACAGAACAGACCAACCGGTTTCGTTCCCAAGCTCATCAGGGTCGACTGGGAACAATTTAACAATTATTGCAATATATATTGACTCACACAAACACCCTACATACAATTAAAACATTAAAAATGAGATGAATTAATGGCATGAGGGGGAAAAAAAAGTATAATTCAAACCGTGCAAAAATGCACAGAACAAAGGAAAAAAAATGGGGGAGTGTGAGGGGAATGTATGATAAACACTAGAGTCTAATAACGTGAAGCCCAAGGAGACAGTCTTTTTGCTTACAAAAATTTGTATCTATTCCTTGCAATATATATATATATATATATATATATATATATATATATATTAATGCATTTTTTGTTCATACGTTACTTTTATAGATACAAATATTTAAGTAAAAGCAACGTTTATTATAAACAGTATTAATAATATTTGCCGTCTTGAATCTCCGAGAAATCTCATGGAAAATATGTGTCCTCCGACAGGAATCGAAACTGTATCCTACACGGAACCGTCATATAGCCAGAAATTTTAACAATAATTGAAACTTGCTAACCAGTCGCTTCCTTTGTATCAAAAATATATTGCACGTCAGGCCGGTAAATTTAGTTATTACTGTTTACTATAAACAGATGATTTACTTAAATATTTCTTTCTATAAATAATAACGTATAAACAGAAAATACATTAAAATAATTTTCGGTCATAGTCAATTTCATAATAAACACACACACGCACACGCACACACACACACATCTTTATATATATATATATTCATACATACATACACACACACACATATATATATATATATGTATATATATATATATAATGTATGTGTGTGTATTACACGTCATTATAAGAAAAGAAGGATGATCACGTTGAGCAATGAAAAAGGACTTGGACGACTAATATATTTCCGGTAGAAGTTGGATACGCAGATTTTATTGCTAACTCCACTGTTACCGACCTGACTAAACTTTGGCTGTCACAAACGATATATTCAGAAGCCTCAATGTCGGTCTGATTCATCTTCTGCAAAGATCTATCATTCCCTCACTGCAATGATCTCATGTATTATCCTCAGGTGATGGTGCTACTCTCCGAGTTAGATAAAGACGTTTCAGGCCCCACACCATGCCTTCGCCAGGTTCATCATCTGATGAAGGCATTCTTAGAGGCGTTGGCGTTCTTTTCGCAGGAATATATGTATTTCTACAGGTTTATTTATTTTTCAACATCTACTCCTTTCTTAGCAACGCACTTCATCTCGTTCATTAAGCATTTCGATATTCAAAATTTCATGTAAACATTCATTACATAACGACGTGTCATGCTGCAGACGTATTTTCTCCTGCACACACACTCATATATATATATATATATAAAGATAGAAATTATTAGGAGGATTTGATAATTCTATTTACTTAATTCATCGAGTCTGATAGAAACCTCAACAGAACGTAGGGTTTCAATTCTCGGTAGTGGATCCGCACTGCTTATGAGTGCCAAATATAGGACGAAACGGCCGTCCAGTGCTTTCTGCATTTGGGACTCATCAGCAGTGCGCATCCACTACCGAGAATTGAAACCCTGACAGTTAGGTTGTCAAGCAAACGTCATACTAACTGTTCGAATGGGACTCGGTGACGAAGAGATTGCAAATCAGACTCAATATAGCGCCGCTCGCTCACATATTCCGTGGTGGAACTCATACTGAGTTCTCTGTAACCATAGGACTGTGCCTCTTGGAGCCACGACTACTCTCACCAAGCCGCTCACTCTAGAGCATTAGAAGCCGGTTTAAGCAATGATATACACAGAATATTAGGAGACTCGATGGTGAGTTCCACCACGGAATATGTGAGCGAGCGGCGCTACATTGAGTCTGATTTGCAATCTCTTCGTGGTGGAACAGTTGGTATGATGTTTGCTTGGCAACCTAACTGTCAGGGTTTCAATTCTCAGTAGTGGATGCGCACTGCTTATGAGTCCCAAATATAGGACGAAACGGCTGTCCAGTGCTTTCTGCATTTCGTATTCGATGACAACCGTCTACTAGGGCGTTTAGACTCTACCTATTGCAGACGCTCGCTCAGGCACATTTGTGTTTGTTCAACGCCACCAGAGCCCACCTCTGGTTTATACTGCAACTATGCTGACCAGACATTTGTTACAGTTTCTGGGAGAGAGCATGTTATCTAGCGTGATCAACAATCTGAACAAGGCCAGCACACTTAAATCCTCGGTCACGATGACTCATGACTTCGTGCTAACACAGATATCCACAAGAGTTCTGTCTACCTAATTTCACTGATAAGGCTTGGGTCAACCTGTGGTATGGTTTTCAGGCACTTTCCGCGCAGTGGTATCGTTTCTTCCAGACCGAAACATCAAGAGGTCTCCTTTCAGACAAATCTACCGTGGTGAGATTCGAACCTCTGTCTTGGTGAGAAGTACGTATACATATATATATATATATATATATATATATATATATATATATATATATATATATATATATATATATAGATAGATAGATAATATTAGTGGGAAATATGCATATATAAATACTCATACATGTATATTTTTAGAAAAAAAATTCCAAGAGGAAGAATCCAGGTAGAACTCAATGTCTAGGACAGAGTAAGGATATAATAAAAAGGCTTAAACACTAATATTCCATGGTCATAATTTATTCCATTGAAATCGTAAATACGATCCAATTCATCAGACCTACAAATTCAACAAGAAAACTGAAAAAAAACCCACTCAGGAAATAAAAACAGAATTTAGAGAGAGTGTAAGTATGAGGAGGAGGGAGATTAAACCTTAACAGAGAGAATTTTAGGAGAGATGGGTGGAAGGGTTTTAAGTAAGAGAAAAAAAAATGAATATATATATATAATGTTATATGTCTGTTGCTCAGTAGAATAAATTCATTCCTTTTCAGGACATTCAGATTGTTGTGTTCACGATGCCCAAACTTCTTCCAATGGTTCTGATCGATTTGCCCTCTTTTGTCAGCTTATCATAATGTTTTGCTTTTCTCCCATAGACAGCTCTCTCGTCTTCATGTTGGCTTATTCTTTTTAAGAAGACATACAGACGTTAGACGTGAAACCCATTGCTTGAACTAAGAGTAGTCATTCAGATCTATTTAATGTTTAAAAAATCAATCTAAAAGCAACACCTGGACAACAAGAAACACCTGTCAGTCATGCCCTCCAGTAGTTTCCCTCACGTGAAGAATGCGTGGGTTCAAACAAATGGTGATATGTCCGAAGTTGTTTAACACATCTAAATGTAAATACCAAGAAAAAATGTGAAATTGTAAACTATTTTGTTTTAAGCTCAAATGTCTTCGGTGAACAACAAAAAAAAAACAGGCGACTATATATATATATATATATATATATATATATATATATGCATATATATATATGTATATAAATATATATAGGAAAAAGCACAGATGGAGTAAAAACCCACAGTTCGTAGCATTCGTTTCTGATAACTTAATGCCTGCTTCAAAAAACATCATACTTGGCTACATCCATAATACATTTGTCGCCGCCATGTTTTGTACATTTGCTGGATGGCATGTTCAAGCGTCAGTTTATCTTGACATGAAAAAATAACCCACCCACTCTACTGTCTGAACTTATTTTTCTATTTTAGCGTAGATCTGACTTTTAATTGGTTAATCTAGACATACCCTCAAGTATATGTTTAACTCTGACCTTATGCCTCACTTGAACTTCAGAAAAGAGGTCACCAACTGGAATTGGAACTCGGCTCTCCAGTTAACATTTCCGAGCCATTATCCATTATACCACCTGCACTTCCATTCTCACAGCCTCTGATATTTCTAAATGGTCACCCATCTAGGTACTGACAAAACACGACATTGCTTAATTTTTTTTTGTTTCCACATGATATGTCCGTAAGCCTCCGATTCCTAACAGTAACTGAAACATTGAGCATCTATCTATCTATCTATCTATCTATCTATCTATCTATCTCTCTCTCTATCTCTCTCTCTCTGTATATATATATATATATATATATATATATATATATATATATATATATATATATATATATATATATAAAAGTTTGATTAAAAGAACCAAGAACGTCTGGCCGTTTAAGTTTTTATTATAATTTTTCCACTTTTCGAATGTGTTGAACATTGAGTTCGAAGTTGTGTTAAACTGTCCGAAGTCCATATTTTGTCATTTCTGTATCGCGGTCTTTATCAAGAACCTATGTAATGTCTGTGTGATAGTTAAAATTCCTTTGTCAAAACCTGGTAATCTTTGTGAAGCTGAACGTTTGAATTGGTCGTGTGTATCATCATGTATAGCGGCTATTGGGAACGATGGTTCACAAAAAGAAAGCAAGTTATTTTATTTTATTTTTATTTTTATTTATTTCTTTTAGTCGATTTCGCCTCATGCAAGGCAATAAAGCCACTGAGACACAAGGGGTTACTCTATGTGGAAGAGTTAGAAACAGTAACATTGCTAAGGAGCGAGAACATATATAATCAGGAGAGCAGTAGACAACGAGAGACATTGTTTTTTTTATTTTTGCAGATTTAAGTTCGGTGAACAACTGTTGTGAGACCGTAACATACCTACAACATGGACTCTTCCAGGACTATATGCGATATAATACTCCGAGAGAGAGAGAGAGAGAGAGAGTATTCTAATACCGTAGTATCAGCCGCGTACGACTACCAATTTTGGACACTAGCACATAGTAAGCTCCGCTTACACTTACACTATCTTTGTAATCTTTTTGTTTAATATATCTTTCTTGCCTCTAATCCGTGTTCCGTGATTTCCTTCCGTGGTCCCAACTTTGGGACCACAACAACAACATGGAGATGGAAGTGCGTTCCACAAAGGAGATGTGTGAGAGAAGAAACTGCTAGCATAGAATTTACGGTTACATCTAGCCAAATCAACTCTAAATTGGTCATATCTCGAAGTTTTGGTACAATACCGAAAAGGTCATCCGAACAAATACACTGAATGTACTTATAGGCGAGTCAAAAGGGAGGCGACCTTACGTCGGTGACTGAAGAGATGTTATTGAAAAAAAAATTACTCTTTAGTATTTCAAGATATTTTTGTGTAATTTTGGTAACTATATGTGTTTTGTTTAATACTGTTTATTATAAAACAGAGCATTTACTTAAATATTTGTATCTATAAAAAGAATGTATAAACATAAAAATGTCTTAAAAATAATTGTCGGACTTTGTCCATTTCATAATGTGTGACGTCATTTTGTTTACATTTGATACGTCATGAGCAGATATGAATGTACGTGAGAGATTCATGGAAGATTGAAGTTTAAATACAGTAAATTCGACCTTGCTAACCGAACTCTCCTTCCTGGCCAAATCGGTAAAGGCACGTCAAGCTAAATGATGGTTCCGTTGGAAGACGAATATTTTCTGTGAAAATCTCTCGGACTTTCAGGCCGGTAAATGTTGTTTAATACTGTTTATTATAAAACTGAACATTTACTTAAATATTTGTATCTATAAAAAGAATATATAAACATAAAAATGTCTATATATATATATATATATATATAAAAAGGCGAAAAAATTTATCATTGAAAAACCCAGGCGACACGCGAAAAACGGACGTCATTTTTTTGTGAGCCGGCACCCCTACCTCGTCTTAACCTGATTTTGAAAGTTACTTATATTTGATATATAAGTTGTCTAGGAAAATTAACACCAAACCGACTATTATGAAGATGATGGAATTTTCAGTAACCTTAGAAGTTCAACATATTAAAATTGTCTGTGCTCATGATTGAACTAAACTTCTTAATTAGGTTATTCCAAAAATAGCTTGATAATAGAATGGAATTAAATTTAAAATTTTGGTTTCTATTTTGAAAAAAATGATGATTCCGTGCAGCGATGGGACCATAATATTAAAATAGTATATATATATATATATATATATATATATATATATATATATAACTCGACCATGTCTCTCACGCCATTCCTCACCACCTTCTATGTCAACATATATAAGCTTAATACTGCCCGTCAAAAGTGTAAATTTTAAATTCCTTTTTCGTTCACCTTTTGAAAGTGAAGTCTGAAGATCCAGAGAAAAATAAAATTATCTGCTAAAATAAATTATTACAAATGTAGCCTTAAAGTGGTTTGTTTTTCTTTAAATTAAATTATATAAGTCAACGTCGGACATTTCGGTCTATTTTAGACCATCTTCAAGATATTTTGTAACGTGGAGGACTTCAAGCTTGTATGAAGATATAAGAACCTATTGATCTCTGCGTATTCCTATATCAACGGAAGGGATTTCTTGAACTGTTTATATAAAATAGTTCAATCGACTTTTTTAATATTTTAATATTTGAAAATCATCTTCGAATACGTTTTCACAATATCGCCCACGTGACGACGGCGTGAACATATTTAAACGGAACGCTGATCTTATATAAAAATTTCAGTTATCTGTTTGGATTAGTTGTGCTCTTATGTCCATCGTCTTTTGTGTTAAATTTTTATATGTTCTAATGTTAATTATGTTTAAATAAAAATGTCCATGAAGATGGTCTTAAATAGACCGAAACATCCGACGTTGACTTTATATTAACATTAATACAGCATAATTGCATATTAAGATTTTTTTTGTTTGTTTTTATATATATATATATATATATATATATATATATATATATATATATATTTATATAGTGATATTGCGATGTGCTGCTGTCGTTTGACATTTATAAAATAAGTTACTCAAATTAGTAGCTGTTATTGGCCTTTACAGTATTGGCAGCGGCTTCTTATATCCATAGCTATTTGGACCTGCATGCGCATCTTGATTGCTATACACACAAGTTTCGGCCATTGCATACACGTGCCTTCTTCAGGGGTCCAGCGTACTTGATCAACTCCCTGGAATTATGAACAAGGTCCTTTATTCATTTTACGGGAGTAGATTGTTCTCATCCCGTTTTAAATGCTTAGTGGGGGAACTAAATCTCTGATGAGGAAGTTCTAATCAGACAGGTTCCGCCAACCCCATTTGATTTGCTATTCGGAGGAACAAACATCCATGTATGCATCCGTGAACACCAAAGTCTTAACGTCAAATCTCAACTATATCCTCATAATCTTCTCTTCGTTCTATCTACACCTGTCTCTTCATACCTTTAATAATCCTCTACCTTGAGTGTCTTTTGAATTCTGCATTTATACAAAAAAAAAACAAAAACAAAAAAAACAAAAACTGTTAAACCTTTTGGCCGTATATTTAAACTATTTACATTGTTCAGATTTTGTCCTCATCTTTATTGTCCCATTTACAATGTTTTGGCTGTTGTACTCTTCGGCCTTCTACAATATCTGTCTATATTTATTAGATGAGGTATTGTAACTATTTAGACTATTTACATTGTTCAGACTGTTGTCCTCATCTTTATTGTCCCATTTACAATGTTTTGGCTGTTGTACTCTTCGGCCTTCTTCAATATCTGTCTATATTTCTTAGATGAGGTATTGTAACTATTTAGACTATTTACATTGTTCAGACTGTTGTCCTCATCTTTATTGTCACGTTAACAATGATTCAGCCAGTATATGCTCCAGCCTTTTTCTGGTGATGGTATTTTGTAATTTCTGAACCAATCGCTTTATAAATAGTATAATATAATATATATATATATATATATATATATATATATATATATATATATATATATATATATATATAAAGTGGAGAAGTTTTTTGTATGGTACATTTCCTCACTTACGACTTTGTCAGACTAGGTTTGTTTAAATTGGCGTAACTGTACATGAATGAGAGATGCAGGGGAATTTTAAATTTAGAAAAAATTAATAATTCTTTTTTTAAAAATTATGTTTTGGGTATACAATCCAGCCAATTACATATAGATTCTTTTTCTTTTAGTTTCCATCATTTTTGTTATTCAATATCCCATATTGTGATGACAGAAGATCTGCCAAGAATAGGGACATGGCGTAAGAAACTGGATGTAAATTTGCTCTGGATAAAATAGCAGTTACAGCACTCACTTTCTTTGTTGTACATATTTCCTCTAGAACTTTTCTTTATACAAAATATATATATATATATATATATATATATATATATATATATATATGGTTATCCCTTATATATATATATATTGTCGGACCTTGTCCATTTCTTAATATATGACGTCATTTGTTTACATTTGATACGCCAGAGCAGTTATGAATGTACGAGATTCATTGAAGATTGAAGTTTATAAGCAGTAAATTCGACCTTGTCTACCGAAAAGGTTCTTTGTAGCCCAGAGGTAAGGCACGTCAGCGTATATGACGGTTCCGTATAGGATGCAGGTTCGAATCCTGTCAAAGAACGAATATTTTCTATGAAAATTTCTCGGACATTCAGGCCGGTAAATGTTATTTAATACTGTTTATCTTAAACAGAGCATTTGCTTAAATACTTGTATCTATAAAATAACAACGTTAAACATAAAAATGTCTTTAATAAATATATATATATATATATATATATATATTGTAATGGAGTGTCCCACACTCCCTATCGCCTATGTGGACTGACTATATCAGTAGCTATATATAGTGAGCACAGGATATACCTGGGGGCTTACTTCGGGAATTACTTGGAGATTCGTCGCCAGCTAAGCTATACGAACTCTCTGCATTCGGATAGAGAGGAACCCAGACAAGGCTATGCCAAAGGGCAAGGATACCCCACTTTAAATTCGGCCTTGTGCCACATCTAATCGGGTGGGGCGGTTGGCAAATATCCTTGCTTCGGGAATTAGTTGGAGATTCGTCTCCAGCTAAGGTGGTCGAACTCTCTGCCTTCGGGCGAAGAGGAACCCAGACGAGGCTATGCCGAAGTGCAGAATCTCGTCTGGGGTGGTAGACAGCTACTCGACCCCGTTTTTTACGGGGTCGACGGGGAATTTTTGCCCAAGCTTACAGGCTTGGTTTTTTCCCCCGGATTAAAAAAGGCCTTGTGCACACAACCTGCCTCGCGGGAAGGTAAGGTAAATAACCTTGCTTCGGGAATTACTAGCCTTCAACCTGATACCTGTCTTTCAGTAGAGTATTCTCTTTTACAATAAACCTCTCTTCTTACATCTATGCATGTGTTGCTGTTCCTTCACTCGAGTACCACTTTTGTCTGTTTGTAACCTCTTTAAGGATACAACAATATATATATATATATATATATATATATATATATATATATTACAATAAACGTGCAATCAATTTACAATTACATGAATTATTCACACAAAACTAATGCAAAGGTTAATGATTTAAATGGCGAGACATCCATCATCGCAAACAATTCAAATAGTATACAAAAACCTCCAGATCCGTTATGAATGAATTGATCCTTGTTTATATAAATTTCTGCCGTATTAGTTGTTATTTTTACTACAAGCTTTCGTCTGTTCCTACAGACATCTTCAGGTATAGAATAGATGTTGTTTTTTCTTTTTTTCTCTTAGTAATAAGAGGACAACGAAAATATATGTGTTGTTGTATCCGAAAATGCTATTGAAAATGAGTTATTGGTTTTGGAACGCGCCAAAGCAACGCTGAGTTTGATTTTAAATTTTTAAAGTGTTTGCGTTTATACCAAATATGTTGATGAACAAATTTTTTTACTGGTAAATTTTTCTGTCAAAGTGGCATGAACTATATTGTTCAATAATTACAGTAATGTCGCACTTATTATCTTAAAGTCGCACTTGGATCAGTTATTTAAATTACAATAAACGTGCAATCAATTTACAATTACATGAATTATTCACACAAAACTAATGCAAAGGTTAATGATTTAAATGGCGAGACATCCATCATCGCAAACAATTCAAATAGTATACAAAAACCTCCAGATTCTTCATTTCAGCTTTTGGAAGTAAAGTCTGATGATCCAGAACCCTGTAAAAGGGGTTATGGTGAAATAGCTTATTACATGGTATCTTAACGTGGTCTGTCTTTTATTCAAACATATCTGCTCTGAATTTTACATTGAGCTCTCTGGATATCATCCTCCTCAGGTCTACCCATACGGATTACCTAAATTTGCATAAACTATATATATATATGTATATATATATATATATATATATATATATATATATATATATATATATATATATATATATATATATATATATATATATATATATATATATATATATATATATATATATATATATATATATATATATATATATATATATATATATATATATATATATATATATATATATATATATATATATATATATATATATATATATATATATATATATTACAATGAATCATTCATAAAAAAAGTAGATTAGTAAAAGCTAATGATATAAAATGGCGAAATCACTTCACGAACAACATTTAAGAGAGTGCGTATTTTTAATAATATGGTACCTGGGTTTTACAAAAAACAAAATAATTCCCATGCCTGAGGATGACTGAATGTGAAGTTGTAAAATAAACGGGGAACTATTTGACTCGTACAGACAGTGACGTTTCGGCACTACCAGACACAGGGATCGAACTCACAACTGCTAGATTTACTGATTCGACTAGCGAAACATATAATAAAGTTAGTTTCTTATGTCAATAATTCCGACAAAAATTATATAAATGTATGTAATTATACCCGGTGAGGCAAATGTCGCGCACTATAAGTATAATTTATTAAAAGTATAATTGCACATGAACATTTTATTTATACCTTACTAGCAGTAGAGCCCGGCGTTGCCCGGGGATGTAACATTAAGAAAAAGATCAAGTATCGACCATCATAAAGACTGAAAAATAAAATTGACAAAGATTATTGTTTAAGGTTGACGGACACGCATGTCTTAATTAGTTTTTTTTGTTTGTTTTTTTTTTTTTATGAATTGGTCAAACCCAAACTCAAACAAAAACATTGTTTTCAATCGTTATGAGTCTACCGATTAAATAGAGTTTTATTATAAACAATTGTCTTGTAAATAGAATTTTTAAAGCATTCTGAATGTAAAAATAAACAAAAAAGTGTGCAAGACAATAAGAAATACTACCTGCCAAAAAAAAGTGAAGTTTTGTTGAAATCGGTTGAAAAATGTAGGAAATCCGATCCCATATATAAACGAACACACACACACACACACACACACACACACACACACAACCTGGGTTTTATAATAAGTATGATTTAATTGTTATATGTGCTCTTTAAAATGTCTGCCTTCTTTTTCAAAACACATTTCAATTCTGTGCCTGTATGATTCATTAACATGTCGGAGAGTTTCCTCTGTCATTTGACTGCATTCATATTTAATTCTTTCATTAAGTTCCTCAATATTTCTTGAGCGCGCCTGATGAATAACTCATTTCAAATGGCCCCACAGAAAACAAATCAAAGGGTGTGAGGTCTGGTGACCTCACGTTACTGCAAAATAAACAAATATCAAAAAATTTAGACATTTAAAACATGATTAATTAATTAAACCCTGCGGTGCACGACTTTCGCCTCACCCTGTATATATAAACAGGTTGCGATGGATAAATTGTCGTCCAAATGACGCAGAAAATGATGATAAAACTGTCATCTCATTTTAACAGATATATTTACCAAAATTGCACCAAAATATCTTGAAATACTGAAGAGTAGATTTATTTAATAAAATCGCCATTGTCTTCAATGGCGGCTCTCAGACGACATTCCAGAATCTCGTAGTACTACTATATATACCATATGCGATGGATAAATTGTCGTTTAAATGACGCAAATATGAAAATAACACTGACATCTCATTTTAACAGATATTCAGAGTACGATGGATAAATTGTCGTCTATTTGACGCAAAATGAAACTAATACTGACATCTCATTTTAACAGATATGCAGGGTGCGATGGATAAATTGTCGTCTAAATTATACAAATATGAAAATAACACTGACTTCGCATTTTAACAGATATAGTTACCAAAATTACACAAAAATATCTTCACATACTAAAGAGTAAATTTTTTTTTCAATAAAATCGCTATTACCTGCAACCATGGCCCCTGGACAAATTCGGAATTAACTGCAAAATATCTGGAAGTTAAGAGACCAGATGTAAGAGGTTATGTGGTCGCAGAAATTGTCTGACAGCTATGATTGGGTTCTCTTGCTTGTGTGGCATGGTGCAGTCATTTAGCCAGACATAGGGTCTTCCAGCAGCCAGCCTCTTGGCTCAGATCATTACTACCTCCTCAAGGCACTTGATGTAGGCCTCCGTCATGAGTCTAAAGCCCTCATCAACAAATTCGGGAATTCTTTTCTTATCAGAACGATCAGAGTGACATTTCCGTCGTCGTACCTTCGTAATCACCGTCAGACTCATCGAACTCTTTCTGAATCCTCTGTACTATACTCAGCTTGACAACCAAACATTTTGAAATGTGCGTATTGCAGCTTCTGATGCAAATGCAAAGCGGTACAGGAAGCCGACCCCAAATTTATAGCAGAATGAATTGCGTCATGGTGCTATTTTCTCACATACGGACTACAATTGAACCCACTATAATGTGCAGTCAACAAAATCCAAAGCAAATATATATATATATATATATGAAATCCAAAACAACCTCATTCAGAAAATAGCTATTTCGATTCACAAGATTTGTGAAGATCTTGTGGATCTTATCTTAAAATCTTTGAATTGAAAAGATCCCCCATGATTAGTTTTAATATTTAACATTATTAGATTTCACTTGAATTATATACCTTCAGATATATATATATATATATATATATATATATATATATATATAGCAGAAGCTATGGCCCGGCGTTACCGTGCTTGTTTCAA
>CAHIKZ030001979.1:2380000-2402500 GCA_903632075.3 Acanthosepion pharaonis
TGATATTTTAGCCCGTGAATTAGTGCTAATTCTTAATTCTCTCAAATGGTTAAGACGATTCTTTTCAAAGTTAGTGTGGTCCCTAATCTCTATCTTAACCGAATGTCGTCTGGAATTTGTCAACGATTTTCGTCAAATAATCATCCTGATCAAGTGAATCTCTTTATCTCCTCAATGCCTACGTACTTCCGTCGCCACAATCTGTCCAGGCAACAAACTCTTATCATGGCTAAGTCTGAACATAAATCAGGTGATTTTTCCCAAAACCAAATGATATCTCCGAAAGATAGTTAATGGTTTATTCTTCCCAGAAGCAGGTGGCCCAGCTGATGTTTTTCTCGGTCAGTACGTGACCTTCTGTTTCGTAGGCCACTTGACCAATTTGAAATTTTCATTATTGCCATGGGCAGATGGCTATCTTTTATTCGCCGCCTCGTAGCATAAATTAATTCGACAGATCCGAGATCTAACGAATTTCCTATCTTCTGCGAAAAAAAAAATTCTTTTCTTCGCAAATGATCATCACTCATTCTTAGAACATTACCAGCCCATCTGCACTGTGATTGCATCAGAAAAAGGATTCCATACCACCAACACCACAATTGATGGAAAGGTCAGTGTTAGAGATTTTGTCCTTTTAACCGTATATTGAACGAAGACAGCTTTTATGAAAAGCATCAAGTTCTTTATGTGCGTCCTGTATGTCGTCCAACATTCTGACCTTTAAAGAAGTGTAGTGAAAATGATTGCTCGATTTGGGCAAACTGATTTTCGTTTTCAGTGAAATCCATGAACATCCATAGGAGAATTAAGCTTTCCAAAGACATTGGTTGCCTTTGATATTCGGTTAACTATTTCGTCATCCAAAGAGACACTTGAATTGACTTTGCTTCCTAAATACAAGAATGATTTCACATACTTCAGGTTGTTGTTGCCAGTAGTAATGGGAACGATTGGAAAGGTATGGGCCGGTGGTTTTTTGTCTTACACTCTTGACTTGCTTAGTTGTAGGCTTTGGTCGATGGACAACTTCAGATTTCTTTATGCTTATAGTTAATCCGTATGCGTTGCAAGCGGTGGAAAAACGATTGACGAGTGTTTGAGCTTCATCGATTAAGGTGGCCATAATCGCAGCGTCATCAGCAAACAAAAGATCACAAATAAGGCTTGCTCGAGTCAGCGATTTTCATTTAAAACGTTGATCGTTAAAGAGGCCGCCACTTGTGTGGAATTGAAATTTCACACCCATGTCGAGATCACTAAAAGCATAGTGTAGTATGACCGAAAAAAAGAGAGTGAAAATTAGAGGAGCCACGACACAACGTTGTTATCTGCCATTTGTTACATCAAAGGTTTCTAAAAATTCTCCATTGAATAGAACAGATGTTTTCATTCTTTTGTGAAAGAAGATTATGGCGATTTAGCATATTTTCAGGTTTGCCAAGTTTTTTGAGTATGTCGGAGTTAACTCCTCCTTCAGTTCGCAACCCTTTCACCAGGGGTCTCTCCTTCGCCTCTATCTCTTTTTTCCTTTCAGGCCTGTGCACTGACACCTCGAGGTAAATTTCTCTTATTCCTAGAGGATTTCAACTATCAACCTCGAAATGTAGTCGCTAACAAGGAATAGCGTGGAAACACGCTAAGCACAATATCCACACACGCACGCACACACAGAATATTCATACACGCACGCACATACAGAATATTCACACACACTTCGTCCTTTGTACTGTTTCCATGTATTGTAACTTGTTAATAATATATATTTGTATATACATATATTATCGGTCTTGTTTTGTTTGCTTTCTTTTCCTTCTTCTTTGGACTTAATCAAAGTCCAACCTTTTTATGTAGTTGGGCTCGGCGGGCAGGAGCATCTGAACCTTGCGTTTCTTCTACGTCTGACTTCTATAAACAACAAGTGGCAACTGCCATTCCCACAACAAACCGTAACCGCCACGGCCCTCTACAAGTACTTTCCAGAGGGCACTTTTGTTTACAGTGTCAAACGCTTTGGTCAGATCAATAAAGGCAGTATAGAGTTTATGGTTCTTATCGCAAACTTTCTCAGCAACCTGACGAAGTGAAAAACTCATATCAATGGTTCCACGACCTGAACGAAAACCATACTGCGATTCGGGATAGATGTTGTCAATGAGATATTTGATTATCCTGTTGAGTATAGCATGAGCGAGAATTTTGCCAGCGTTACTCAGAAACGCAATGCCACAAGAATTATCACATACAACCTTTTTTGCCTTTGTTCTTGAACAAATGTTTGATGCAGGCATCTTTGTAGTCCTGTTGTCTCTTGAGCCATGCCTGAAGGAAATTCAAGATTCTTTCAGGCGATTGTCCTCGAAAAACACCCTGGGAAAGATGCTTTCCCCGCCGAAAATTTTAAATATGGTGGGAAGACACTGTTTAAGAAACTCCTTGACCTTTTTAAAGTCATATGGAAGGTTGATTCTGTTCCACAGGATTACAAAGATTGCATAATAATATATATATATATATATATATATATATATATATATATATATATATATATATATATATATATATATATATATATATATATATATATATATATATATATAATATCTTTGTAATCCTGTGAACAGAAACTTTCAAGATACAAAATAACTTGCATAATATATATATATATATATATATATATATATATATATATATATATATATATATATATATATATATATATATATATATGCAATATCTTTGTAATCCAGAACAGAATCAACCTTCCATATGACTTTTAAAAGGTCAAGGAGTTTCTTAAATAGTGTCTTAAATAGATATATATATATATATATATATATATATATATATATATATATATATATCTGTCTATATTTCTGAGTATTATGTACACTATTTAGATTATTCGGACTATAGTCCTCATCTTTGTCGTCATATTTATTACAGCGTTTCAAGGACACAAGGCACAGTGGATAAAGCCGTTAGTAGGATCCAGTGACAGGACCCAAAGAGTGTGAGTTCAATACCCGGTTAATGCAGTGGAGAACTTCAAGAGGGGAATTAACAGGAGATAACTGATAACTAACATCCATTAAAACATTGCACATGGAATTAGAACAGTCTACCCCAGTGAGCGAAATAAAGGGTTCAGTTAGACTTTCCAACCACGTGAAGAAGGCTGGAGAGTACAACGGCCGAAACGTTGTAATAAATATGGCAACAAAGATGAGGACAATAGTCCGGTGTGTACAATATATATATATATATATATATATATATATATATATATATATTAAATTAGCGATTTATTCAAAGAATTAATTAGCAATGTTAATGTGATTAATGTCGAAATCACTTCACTAAGAAAATTGATGAAACATTAACTTACTATCAATTCCTTGAATAATAAGATCCTTATATTTGAGTTGTTATATATTTGAGTTATTGTCAGATGAAATCGACGAGGCAAGTACTTTAAACAATTTCAAATTGTTACCTTCAGGGCGCAATTTTACCATATACAGCAAAACACTAAGACGAAATATGTGTAGTGCAGACCGAAAAATCTTTTTTTTTTAAATGTGTTTTTTCTTGACAGTTATATTAGTTTGAAGCGTACGATTTGTTTGAATTTTGTAATGTGACAAATCCACAAAATATTGTTGTTGTATATGTTTTTTTCAGTTAAAGTGACATAGACTGAATTATACTCCAATTAGTAGAGTAAAATGTCAAGGCAAATTTATTTTCTTGCACGTATTTATATACAAAAGCAAGGATGTCATTGTGTGACGTCGTCCCCGGGTCGCAGCGCCGACTGTGTCGTTCTATCCTGATCTACCACGGCGCCAGTTGTGACGCCCCCAAACAGCACCAATTGTGACGTCTTCGCCGCGGCGTCAGCTGTTCGCTCCTCGCTGCTCCGTCCGGGTGTCGCTGCTCCAAACGTGACGTTCTAACCCTTTGGTGATTCGGGTAGGAATCTGGTTAGATTGATACCAGCCTCGCCGTTCCCAACCTGCTTCCAACGCCTGGTTACCAGGGTAACTGCACTGATCTCCAGTCTGCCTACCCACGTTGTGAATTGATCTTAGACAGACGAGATCAAACAGGGGTTGGGGCCGTAATGCAAGCTGAGTTCAACAGGGGTGATAACACACAATTATGTATAAAAAGAAAATAAAATGAAAACTCACAAAGTCCAAAGTATCAAAGAAAAAGGTAACAAACTTTTTATGTCTATTCGTTCGGTACATAGGACTATGTCTACTTCCCGACCCGTTCTGTGGATTGTGGCACGACGCTTTCGCTAGGCAAACTTTAAGGCTTCAAGTTGTCTGCTCTCTAAGAAATTTGTGTTTCGGTGTGTCTTTGGACGAAAGTCGAAAAACTTATTTCTGTGGTCTGATTCTAAGTCGCTCTTCAAACTACTTGTTCTTGGTTGAAGAAGAGTCCAAAAGTGTGCGTGAATCTTGGTCAGCTATCTTGATGCGGTTTCAACACTGGGCACTCATCTCTGCCTGCCGTCCGGGGCTCAAACTCACTGGGCACTCTTCTCTGCCGTCAGGGCCAAACGAACTGGCCTCTTCTGCCCGCTAGGGGCGAACGAACTCTGCCCGTCTCCGCGGCTGAACTCCGCCTGCCGTCCGCGGCTGAACTGATCTCCAGAGTCTGAGTTACTGGGCATTCATCTCTGCCGCCGGTGCGCGAATTAACTTCTTCTCGCCAGCTTGGGTCGAACGAACTTCTTCTCGCAGGGCCAAACGAACTGGCCTCTTCTGCCCGCTAGGAGCGAACGAACTCTGCCCGCCGTCCGCGGCTCCACTCCGCCTGCCGTCCGCGGCTGAACTGATTTCTGTCTGGTGGGGCTTCGTTTTTGTTGACGCCGTCAAAACTGGGGTGGGTCTGTCGGCGCCAGGGGTTCTTCGATATTTCTAAATACGTATCCACCCTTCTTATTTCTGGTTAGGGATTTTCCACTCTTTTCCATTTTTGGTAACTCTTTTCTCACTCCCACTCTCTTACCGTGCTTCTGAGGGGCGTGCACTAACTTCTCCACTTCTTCGTATCGCCTTCTCACACTTACACTCTGGATAGAGGCGTCGACTGATTTTCTTCGTGCGTCACGTGACCGCTCTCGGCCAATGAGTTCCTGGTTGGGTATCTTTCCTCCTCCTTCGTGCGTCATGTGATCCACTTGGCCAATGACGTCTTAGTCGGGCGTGAACAGCCCGTGGCTTTGTTTTGGGAAAGAAATACCTTGCTTAACAAAAAAAATTAATTAAATCGCCCTTATCATGAGCGGCCGAGGTGACAACCCTCGGTTGTAACACGTGGCGTTTGTCAGGCAGTTTATCGCTAATTGGAAATGATCTAAGAAAGAAATTTTCCTAGCCACCCTGACGTCTCTAAAGCAAAAATAAAAATATTTCATTTTCCTTTCGTCCCATGTGTTGATAACAAAAATCTTTATTATCACAGGGCAAACGTCTATTCGGTCAAAAAACTTAGCCAGTGAAAACTTCTTGTGTGGGATTTTAATTCTTTACCCAGGGAAGACTGTCTGTGTTTCGTCAATGTTCAACAATGGATTTCTTCTTTTGGTGACATCCATAGATAACAAAATTCCATTTTTCGTGGACAAGCGGAAATTGGTCAACGCTTGTTCGTAGGTGACCTAGATATTTTCGACATCTGATACCTATCAACTATAACCTTTTTCCTCCTCATTTCCGTCTCTTAACCCGTGTGTGTGTGTGTTCGCCTATGACCCGTCTGGTATTACTTTTTCTTTCTTTCTTCTTCGTTTTCTCTTTCTTTCTCCCAAATCGTTTGAATGCAAAGAAAGAATTATTCTTAAAACCTAAAATATTTTTTCGGCCTTAAATAATTATCAAATGGTTGATAAACCGTAAAAAAACAAATCATATATCTATAAATATTTCTTTCAAATCGTCCGGATGCATGGTGCCACAATTGGTTTATCAAGGCTTTTACATTTGAGAACGTTCATGAATATTCATCAGGTGGTTGAAAGGTCAGTCAAAACACATGGCGGAAACAAATTGGCATAATTCAAAATTTGTTAAGCGATTAACAATCACGATATATATATATACTTATTTAAAGTAAATGAATATTGTTTAAATTGTGATCAGATTGTTCTGGTTTGGGATGGACTTATGTGAGGTACGTCTTCAAAAACATGACGTAATGGATTTAACTGTTTTTCTTGATTTTTCAACATTTCAACATGGTCGTGTATGTTGCCTTTGGAAAAATCTATGTCTTTCAGGAAAGGTGACCGAAATAATTTTTCCGTGTATTACAATTAAATGATGCAAGAAATGCACTGTAACTGTCACAATGCATTTCTTGCATCATTTGATTGTAATAAATGGGAAAAATATCCGTGAATATGAACAGATTATGCTAAAAATAAGCAGACGTAATGTTTGTAATTTATTTAATCAGGCATGCCTAAAAGAGAATTTGCTGCATAAATACACATCTATCTATCTATCTATCTATCTATCTATCTCAGGCTGTACATTATCTATCTATCTATCTCAGGCTGTACATTATCTATCTATCTATCTATCTATCTATCTATCTATCTATCTATCTATCTATCTATCTCAGGCTGTACATTATCTATCTATCTATCTATCATGTCATTCGTTTATCAAGGCTTTTAGATTTGAGAACGTTCATGAATATTCATCAGGTGTTTGAAAGGTCAGTCAAAATATATGGAAGACACAATGTGCCATAATTCAAAGTCTCGTAAATATTCTGAATATTGTTTAAATTGGAATCAGATTGTTATCTTTATACGTCCTTTGCTAACCCTAGAAATCTGATCCCAATTTAAACAGGACGAGGTAGTGCTGTCCTGGGTCAAGTGGGCGGCTGCTGAAAGACCGTATATCTAGTAACAGGACTCTGCACCATACCACACAAGCAGGAAAACCCAGTCATGGCTGTCAGACAATTTCTGCGACCACATTTCCCTTTACATTTGGCCACCTGTTTTGTTGTTCGTGTTTATATACAAGATCAAGGAAGTCATTGATTTAACAAAAACTTTTAAATTTGAATATTCATCAAGTGGTTGAAAAGTCAGTCAAAACAAGTGGAGGGTATAAATTGCCATATTTAAATGTCCCGTAAGACAAAAACAATCGGATAATACCAGGTTAAGGCAGTAGAGAACTTTCAGAGGGAAATTAACAAGAGATAACTGATAACTAACATCCATTAAAACATTGCACATGGAACTAGAACAGTCTAACACAGTGAGCGAAATAAAGGTTTCAATTCGACATTCCAAACACCTGAAGAAGGCCGGAGCGTATAACGGCTGAAACGTTGTAATAAATATGGCAGCAAAGATGGGGACAATAGTAAAGAATGTAAATCGTTTACCGTTGCATCCGTAAAGGGGGGAATATTTCATCAGCCACAACGCCGCTTAGATGATCTGAAATTCTGTCAAGGTTGGAAAGTGATAATTTGGCACTTCCCGTCAAGATATGGCAGCAATGCACCATCTTTTTCTTTTTAGTCTGATATGTAAAGCATGGCAAAAGAATTCAGTTACTTCTTGGAGGGATACAAGGAACGGCCATTTTTCATGAACACAAGAAGCTTAAGGGAATTTTACACCCGAAAAGTGCGAGAGAAGTTAGATTATAACTTACATATATAGATACACGTTTTAACTATTCATTTTAAGTGCAGAATGATGAGACCTAACTGCTAGTCTAGTACTGCGCTTAAATTCATAAAGCCTAGGTAAAGAGCTAGAACAGAAACTCAGAAGAAAGAAGATTCTCCACAGTTCTTCCAGCTGGCCTTGAAGGTAGCAGCCACTGAATAGGAAACGTGTTAAAAGCGCCGAATAGGGCTCGGTCAGCGTTTTTATGAGTTCTGGACCTTCTGGTTGTTCCCTGTTGATTACTTTGGTTGCTGCTACTGTTGAATTGTGAAAAGTAAGGAGCCCACCACATGTCACAATAGCCAGCAAGTTAGGTAGTTTTTATACTAAGTCATGACTATTTGGTAGATCAAGTAAAATCAACAATTGGAATTTCATTTAAATTTTTTCAAGATGATAGTTAACTAAAAAGCAAAATACCGGAAATCTGCTTCACAAGCGAGAGAAGGAACTATTGACATAGAACTTACGGTTACACCTAATCATTTTAACTAAAAAAAATAAGGCCTAGCCGCCAATCTAGTAATGCGTTTTAAATCATAAAATCTAATTACGATAGAGGAAAATTCATCAGAACAATTGCCCTGAAGGTATTTATAGAAATGGCACAGGGAAGCTACGTTACGTTGGCTGGGTAAGGTACTAAAGACGATATGCCAGGTCAGGAGCACTATCATTGAAGATTCGTCTTTGGATTTTATCAAGAATATCTAAATGCAGAGCAGGATCTTATATTTAATGATTTACGATCATGATACACCCTGCTTCGCCAAAAACAGAGAAGCCCACCAAAGTCAGACGCTTAAATTCATAGAGGATAGAATCCGAGCACTATAGGGAAGAGTTCATCAGAACAATTACCATGGAAGTATTTCTAGGGTAGGAGGCAAGGTGGAGTAATGAATAGCGGCTGGGAGAGCCGAGTTCGAATTCCAGTCGGATCCATTACATTCACTTACGTGCTAATACACTTCGGAATGTTATGATTCCTCTTCTCCCTACCACCGGCTAAATAGCAGGACAGTCCGGGTTCTATAACCTTGGAAACGGTGTAGGAGAAGAAAAAAACTTTGAATCCAAAACCGGCCTGGATAGGATTGGGATCCGTCAGGCTATCTTCCCCAAGAAACACTACTTCTACCGTGGCTACGGTGCATGTACTCATGGGAAAAATATGGACCAGTGAGTTAAGTTTTCCAATCCAGCTGGGTGGGTGGTCCAGCTCGTTATGTCCCCATTATCTTTTTAAATATGTTCAATTTTTGGTTCATTTTGAGACTACCTCTACTAAACATGAGGACAGAATGTCTTATTCGTTCTAAGGCCAGTCATCATTGATGGCACATGTCTTCACAGTGTGCCAAGGACCTGCGCCATATTTGTACCACAGAATTATTTAATAACGATCCGAGAATAAATTATTTGAACAATCGTAGAATTATTCATTTAGACGAGAAAAATATAATAAAAAAATGAAAGTTGTATCATCTTTTTAATTTTCTATTAATTCTGTAGAAATTTAAGAGAACGAACATTTTATTTCCATTTACGGTGGAGTAATTGATAGCGGCTCAGATTGAGGAATCGGAGAGCCGAGTTCAAATTCCACTCGGATTCATTATATTTACTTACGGGCTAATACACTTGGGGAAGGTATGAATCCTCTTTTTCTACCCCCAGCTATGGGTAAATAGCAGGACAAACTGGGTTCTATAATATTGGGTAGCAACCGTTCCAAGTGAAGAAAAATATCTGAATTCAAAACCGTCCCGGAGAGGGATGGGCTCCGTCAGACTATCTTGCTCAAGAAACCACTTCTACTGTGGCTGCATTCCACATGGTGACCCTACGACTCTACGGGTCACGGGATAAAAATACCGCATTCGTTAGTTGTAGAGCAATGGCTTTTGATATGAGTGAGTAACTGAAAAATGTAACCATAATAAATACCGAACTAAAATGAAAATTATTTACATTATTCTGACTATTGTTCTCATCTTTGTCACCATATTTATCACAACGTTTCGGCCGTTGTACGCTCCGGCCTTCCTCAGGTCGTTGGAATTTCGAACTGAACCCTTTATTTCGCTCACTGGGGTAGACTGTGCTAGTTCCATGTGGATAGCAGCTCGGATTGAGGAATCGGAGAGCCGAGTTCGAATTCCAATCAGATCCATTACATTCACTTACGTTCTAGTACCCTTGGGAAAGGTATAAATCCTCTTCTTCTCCTCCCCCAGCTATGGGTAAATAGCAGGACAGACTGTATTGTATAACCCTGGTAACAGTTCCGTTCACAGAGGTCATGCTCAAATGAGAACGGCCAGGCAACTGACAAACAAGTCTCTGGAACTGAATGGGATTTAATGCATGCCATTTTGATTCGCTAAGACAAAGCATATATATATATATATATATATATATATATATATATATATATATATATATATAAATATATAAAATATATAAATAGCCATTTGTTTCGGCACTTCTGGTGTCTCATCAAGTGATGGTGTTGAATGTAGAATAAAAAGGTTTTTAAATTCAAATAAATCAAACGTTCCTCGCAAAATTATAACATAAATGAGAATTCAAAAATCTTGAAAACGGACTTATATAAAATATATATATATATAATATATATTTTATATATATTTCAGGTGCTAGTTATTTGATTGCTTTAAACCGGGTGATTTCATCAGGGATGAAGGTGAGTTTAGACGTATTTATTTTTTAGACTGGAGAACAGTGACCGGAGAAAAAGGTTTTAAAGGTTCAAATAAATCATTGTCTCGAACATCGCTTTTATTCGACACACTATATAGGGGGCACCACACCACACATACACTCAAACAAATACATGTTTATTTCTATATGTACTTATGTTCCACATATATTATTGCCGCATATATAAGCGTGTTTATATTGACCAATCAAAATACAAGAAAAAATGAGATATGAGAATTCAAAAATCTAGATGATAGATATAAAACGATAAATTAGATATATATATATATACACACATATATATATACATATATATATATATATCCTAATAGATAGATCAGATTGATATATTATATATATATGTGTGTGTGTGTGAGGTAAAAAGATATACAGATAGACAGATCGAGATGTGACAGACAATGGAAATGTGACGTTTTTTAGCTTTTCCACTGTCTATTTTTTATGTTTGAAATTCTAACTATATATATATATATATATATATATATATATATATATATATATATATATGTGTGTGTGTGTGTGTGTGTTTTTCTCCCAAGCATATGAATGTATAAATTTATATGCCTTTATATATATATATGGTGTGTGTGTGCACATAAACACATTTTAATGTATGTATTATTTTTTTACATATGAATATATATATAAATATACACACTACACACACACACACAGATATATATATATATATATATATATATATATATATATATATATATATATATATATATATATATATATATATATATATATATATATATGTTGTTATTTTCACAGACAAACGTATTTTTACAGCTCATCAGAACTCGATTAGTGCATCGGTAATAGACTATTTTACAAATTCAGCTCAATTGCCTATATATATATATATATATATATTGGGATCGAAAACACGCTCATCTGATTTGTTTATCAGTCAGAGATTTTACCCCTAAGTCATTAGGAGTAGAATTCACCTTCATCCCTGTACGTAAAGTGCAACACATTATTATTTAAGTGAAAAACCTGATTTTTTTTATATAGTTATAAAGCGACCCCAACATCTGAGCAATTCTAGTGGGCTTATTGTAGGCAAATATTGCATCAACTTGGACATATTTTATAACAAATAATTGTAAGGAAGATAATAATTGAATAAAAAATTAATAAAAGGGAGAAGACAGGATAGGGAAGACAACTGAAACATATACGGTATAGAAACATTTCAGACAAAAGGGACGCCCTTGAAAAAGCAATAAATTAAGGCTGTAAACACGTGTGAACAGACTAAACTGGAAAAAAAGGGGGAAAAGCATTGTTAATTCTTTATTTATATAAGGCATTTGTTGATTTTAAGAAGCCCACATAGCAAATGCCATTCTACTGTTCCTGTAGCAACACAAAAAAATAATCTAGGTTACGGAAAGCAGACTAAAGTAGCTTATTGGTATGGATAAGGTTAGCCAAAGGTTACCGTGTGAAAGTACACCGACCAGGTAAGTTACGGTCACCGAAAATGCACGAATTTTAACGTTATATAGGAATAAAATGTTGTTGCCGACATTTGGGTTTGAACATAGATCCCGAGTGTGCAAACACAGGTGATCCCATTATTGAATTAAATGGACCACGTGACCATAGATGAAACACCTCTATAGGAAATTGCGTAACGCCCAATTGATCATTATAATTTAGTCTATCCTCTACAATTATTCGGATCACCATTTCTAGTCTATCCTCTACAATTATTCGGATCACTATTTCTAGTCTATCCTCTACAATTATTTGGATCACAATTTCTAGTCTATCCTCTACAATTATTCGGATCACCATTTCTAGTCTATCCTCTACAATTATTCGGATCATCATTTCTAGTCTATCCTCTACAATTATTCGGATCACTATTTCTAGTCTATCCTCTACAATTATTTGGATCACAATTTCTAGTCTATCCTCTACAATTATTCGGATCACTATTTCTAGTCTATCCTCTACAATTATTCGGATCACCATTTTTCCTCTATCCTCTATCATTATACGGGCCGCTATTCTCTACTCTATGCACTATATTATTTCTCTGTTCGGATCAATATACGAATTACTTTTCGAGAGAGTATTATCGGCAAGTACAAAAGTTTTTCGAAGTCGTCTGACACCAATATTGTTCAACGGCATTACTATTTTTGTATCTGCGATTACAAAGTCTCTACTACCACGTGCATTACAAAACTGGCAACGTGTGTTCGTTGACATCACAAAATTTACCCTCTCCTTAAAAAATACCTGTATATTAATTTTCTAAGCGTAGCTTAGATGTGCCACAAGGCCGAAAGTATGGGATACTCAGTGAGGATCGAACTCACTATTCAGTCGTAACTGTTTTAGAGAGACAAGCTTGTCAACTATTACATCACGCCGAGGTGCAAAAAACAGCTGTATATAATCATTACCCGACCTTGAGGTACCCTAATGATTATTTTCTAAGCGTAACTTATATATGGCACAGAACTGAAGAATGGGGCACCTAGTGTGGATCGAACTCACTTTTCATTCGTAACTGATCCAGCAAGACAGGCTTGCTAACCATTGCACTATGCCGAGTTGCCCATGCTATTTTCCAAGCGTAGCTTAGATGTAGCACAAGACCGAATGTATGGGGTACCCATTGAGGATCGAACTCATTACTCAGTCGTAATTGTCCTAGCCAGACATGCTCGCTAACCATTACACCACCTCGAGGTGCCCTAAAAAGTAATTTTCCAAGCGTAGCTTAGGTGTGGCACAAGGCCGAAATTACGGGCACACAGTGAGGATCGAACTCACTATTCACTCGTAATTGTTTTATCGGCACAGGTTTGCTAACTATTACACCCTCCCTAGGTGACCAAATGATTTTCCAAACGTAGTACAGATGTGGCACAAAGCCTAAATGAAGGGGCACTCAGTGAGGCTCGAATTCACTACTCAGTCGTAATTGTTCTAGCGAGACAAGCTTGCTAATAAACGATTTCCTAAGCGTAGCTTAGATGTGGCACAAGGCCGAAAGTATGAGGCACCCAATGAGGATCGAACTCACTACTTAGTCGGAATTGTTCTAGCGAGACAAGCTTGCTAATAAACGATTTTCTAAACGTATCTTAGATGTGGCACAAGGCCGAAAGAAAAAGGCATCCAGTGAGGATCAAACTCATTACTCAGTCGTAATTGTTCTAGCGAGACTTGCTTGCTAATAAACGATTTTCTAAGCGTAGCTTAGATGTGGCACATGGCCGAAAAAAGGGGCACCCAGTGAGGATAAAACTCACTACCCAGTCGTAATGGTTCTAGCGAGTCAAGCTTACATTACCTTATGCTGGGGTGCAAAAAAAATACCTGTATATAGTGCAACTAGTCACTGAAAAGATATGATTGTAACCTCTTTAAATTTTACGTGTAATGTGCGATTCTAAATTTTTTTTTTGCGCAAAAACCGATAATAAAGGTCGCCCTATACACGAGTATCAACAGTATGACGAGAAACCACCAGTGTCTTGCAACTTTTATTGTTGTTGGTGTTTTATGAATTTTAAAATTAATACTTATGGAAATCGTATTATGGATCAAGTGCTAGCCATTGAACATAATATCTCGAAGCCATTTTGGTTAACAATATTGATAATAATTGTTGTCAATGCCTGAGAAATGTTTTAAAATAGGATGGAAAATACGATATCGAAATCTGAACAGGCATTGGACGAACGAAAAAGGCATTTCAAAAATAAAGGAAAGACCTGATAAAAAAAAATAATAAAAAATAAAAAGCAGAAGAGTTAGAAACAGTGATTTGTGATATCCATCTTTTTATATGGCAGTTAGACGGATATGGATAAAACTGTAGAAAATATCGTTTTACAGAAGGTTACTGAGAATTCTATGGGCGGATCGAGTAAGCAACAAGGAAGTCTCAAAGAAAAATGGCAAAAAATAAAAAAATAAAAATTCCACTCAGAATCCGCGAAAAAATAGCTGAAATTCCTTAGACACATAATGAGGAAGGATGGCTAGGAAAATTTAACCTTCACAGGGCATATTGAGGGCAAGAGAGAAAAGAGAAAGTAGCGATCCAGCTACATGAGGAGATTAACTCCTTCCCCCCACTTGGATGAGATGTGACACAAGGTCTGTTTTAGGTGGGGACCCAGGTGCGAACGCCCGGGGCAAGGATAAAAATTCCTCTCAGCTCCCGCACTCGTCGGTTTCGCTGGCTTCGATGCTAGCACCGATCCCTCCCTCTAGTGCAATGGGAGGGCGCGGCCTCGGGCAGCTGTTCCCCAGCGAGGGGCACCTCTTCCGTATTATTTTCCCCAGTTGCCCGTCTGTCCTTTGACAGAGAAGCCCCTGAGCGCACTCAGCCCAAAGACAGAAACGCAACTGGATGATAAGTCTACGTTAGATCTCCTTCAAGGAGGAATTTTTATTGAGGCCAAGAGAGACAAGAGAAAGTAGCGATCCAGCTACCTGAGGAGATTGAGTGAATGGACGGCAGACGGGGGTCGGGTGGCTTAGCAAAATAAGAAGAATTTCTAAGAACCACAGTGGATAGGAATTTTGTCGGAACAATGATTACCTGTGCCCTGATAGGAAATGGTACATAGAATAATAATAATAATAATAATAATAATATTGTTATTAAAGACCACAAACAAAAACGGTGCCTCCTTATTAATATGGCAGTCCCTGCTGACTGCAATGTATCTTTGAAGATATTCAAAAAGCTGTCAAAATACAAGTACCTTGAAATAGAAATCTCAAAAATGTGGCATATGGGAACATCAACAATCGCTTTTGTGGTTGGAGCCCTAGGACTGGTTGGAAAAGATTGGAGTAGACTAATTGAAGGGATTCCTGGAAGTCCATGCCTAAATGAAATACAAAAATTGTTCTGACAAGTACAGCCCCACACTTTACGAAGGGCTTTATCTGTGTCAATTTTTTTTTCAATGGGAAAGTGTCATGACACCATTTCTAACCTTAGGTCCTAGGGGACCCGGAAAGAAATGTGTAAACGCCAGAAATCAAAGGAAAAATAATAATAATAATAATAATAATAATAATAATAATAATAATAATAATAATAAAGGTATTTCAAGTGGATGAAAATAAACCAAAATACAACTACTGCATCAAAACGAAAGCAGATGCAAATGTAATGCAGCGAATGTAAAAACGATGGCAACATAAGATTCTTCGTTGTCAACTAAACAAGCTGATGTAGACAAAGCCCATAGCCATGAAATGTTCTCAAGATTTCTGGATCACCCTTTACTTTTGGGGAAAAACATGAATCCACCTCTTGTCCCCTATATGTGGGTTAATTACAAGACTTCTATCACTAAATCATTATTTATTGATAATTCTTACAATCTAAATACATTTTCTGGCTTCAAATAACCCGGAAATGGTTGATACACCGTTAAAACCTAATCAATAAATCAACCCGAATGGACTGTAGTGATTAGTAATCAAATAATAATAATTATAATAATAATAATAATAATAATAATATTGTTGTAGTTGGAACCCTAGGACTGGTTGGAAAAGATTGCAGTAGACTAATTGAAGGGATTCCTGGAAGTCCATGCCTCAAGGAGATACAAAAAAATTGTTCTGACAAGTACAGCCCACACTTAACGAAGGTCTTTATCTATGTAATTTCTTTTTTTTTTTTGTCAGTGGAAAGTGTCATGCTGCCATTACTAACCTTAGGTCACTGAGTGGGACCCGGAAAGAAATGTGTAAACGCCAGAAATCAAAGAAAATAATAATAATAATAATAATAATAATAATAATAATAATAATAATGAAGAAGAAGAAGAAAGCAAAATATAATCTACCAAATGAAAAAAAACGATGGCAAGATAAGTCTCTTCATGGTAAATAATCTTCTTGTACCAAACAGGATGATGTAGACAAACCTTGCAGTGCAGGGTTAAAAGCTGAAACCGATGGTTTTATTCTTGTTGCGCAGGACCAATGTTTGTTAATTAGAAATTACCAAGTGTACTTATTGAAGAACTGTTTTAAACTAAATGCAGAAACAACTGACAATCTTGTGTCAGGTTGCACGGTGTAAGCACCCACTGAATATAAAACTCGGTATGACAGGTTCTATAATTGCACTGGAAATTATGCAATTTATAAGGAAAGGAAACTGCAAGAAACTGGTATGAACTTCACCCAACTTTGTTATAGAGATAGCACCTGTAACAATTTTATGGGACGTTTAAATGCACACAGACAGAACAATCAAATCTGATCGAACAGACATCGTGAACAAAGACCACAGGAACAAAATGTGCTTTCTTATTCACAGGGAGATTGTAAAATACATTTGAAGATCTTTAAAAGGAACTATCAAAATACAAGGATCTTGAAGTGGATATCTAAAAAATGTGGCACATGAAGACATTAATAATTCCAGTTGTAGTTGGAGCACTCGGATTGATTGGAAAATTGAAAGGATCCTTGGTAGACCACGCCTTGAAGAAATACAAAAAAAATTTGTACTCCCAAGCACATGTGACATAATACAAAGAGCCTTATCTATGTATAATCTCTATTACAGGAGGATATTTTTGTTTACATATGACAATGATGAGTGAAAATGTTATGAAGACATTTCTGACCTTAGGTCACTGGTTGGGACCTGGAAGGAAAACTGTGTGTGTGAATATATATATATATATATATATATATGAGAGAGAGAAAGAGGGTGTAGTGGTTCCAACGATAGAAAAGTATGTATATTAAAAAGAAGAGAAGAGAAGTGCCGCAAACGTTTTTGGTTGTAATGTGAATTTATTTAGAAAAAAATATTATGCTTTGTTTTACATAATTTTACTACACGTGTTTCTGGTCTCGTGACCGTCTTCAGGTAAAAGCGGAGATTTCCACATATTATTAAAAATAATTAATTTTTTCTTTTGTTTTTCAATGTTAAATATTCTCGATATGAGACATTTTCTGTGTTAGCAATCAGAATGAATATATATATATATATATATATATATATATATATATATTGTGTATTTAGGCAGCAACCCTTCATTTATGCATGTTTGATTAAAAAACGACAGACAAGATACTACGGTTAAGCATTTTATTGAATTTTTCTTGTGTTCGCGCAAGAGATTTTTTGGGGACACAGCGTGTGTAGAAACTGTCCAAATGTTCTATATTCCGAGCGCAAATGTCTTAATACACACACACACACACACACACACACACACACAGATATATATATATATATATATATATATATATATATATATTCAAGATTATTACAACAGAAATGGCAGTTTTATTTCAGCAGTACTGGTGTCTTATCAGATGATGGTATTGATTGCAAAACAAAGGGTTTTCTGAGCTAAAACCATTTATTGTGTTATCAACACCATTACTTGATAAGTCACCAATAGTGTTGAAACAAAATTGCAACTTTTGTAGTAATGTTATATCAGGCATATGTTATAATTTTGAATAAATTTTATTTGCACTACTTGGTATTGAGCTCTCTTTTATCAATAGTGTTTTTGGTTATCGAAATTTTATTCCGTCTGTACCAAACCTATACTTTGGTATATATATATATATATATGTGTGTGTGGTTCTGTACCTCTAAAATAACAGATATATATCGGATCCCGCAAACCTTCCCTGTGTAAGAAGCGTGAATGCTTGTTGGGGCTCGTTGTTATTTGTCTCTAGATGTTCAGTTTTTTTTCTTCCCCCTTCTCCTTCTCATTACACATTTTCTGTTGTTTTTAATTTAAGTTAAATCTCCCGTAGAGGCCTGAAGAGCGGGAGCGAAACCGCTTGCTTCGCTTTAACATGTCTTGTAATATTAAGCTACACACTTTTATTTCTATAATTAGATATTGTACCTTCAAAAATATTTTCAAATATATATATATGTGTATGTGTGTGTGTGTGTGTTACAGCATATAATTAATTCTTAGGAATTATTGAAACTTAAATGATTCTAATTTTTTAAAATGACCCCTTTCATTTATCGAAACTTGTGCCAACACTTGCCAATTCGACGTGGTGCAATGGTTAGAAAGGTTGTCTGGCTCGATCAATTACGACTGAATATTGAATTTGATCAACACTGGGTGCCCCTTACTCTAACCATTATGCCATATCTAAGCTACGCTTAGAATCTCTCCATATGCCAACGCTCACTCATGCACTAACTGATACATACAGCCATGTTAGCATACATACCTGCACTGACTAAGTCCATATATAAACTCTCCTGTGTTTAGGGTGGTAAAAAATAGTGAAAGAGAGAGAGAGAGAGAGTGAGAGAGAGAGAGAGAAAGAAAGAAAAGAAGAAGAAAGAAAGAGAGATAGAATGAAAGAAGAATCACCAGTTAAAACACGTCACAGTAGCAGTGGCAGCATTAGCAGCCACGTTAAGTCTTTGCAGCAGGAAAGTGAGTTGGTGGTGAGGAGCAGTCGGAGGAGAGAGCATAGATGGAGCGGGGGAAGAGGGAGGAGGGAGAAAAGAAGAGAGATGGATTGACACACACACACACACACAGAAAAGCGAGAGAGAAGCATGTGAAACAACGAGTGAAAGAGAGAGGGGTGAAAAGAGGGGTTGACGCTGAGAGAGGCAGAAGTTTA
This sequence comes from Acanthosepion pharaonis, assembly GCA_903632075.3. NCBI lineage: Eukaryota > Metazoa > Mollusca > Cephalopoda > Sepiida > Sepiidae > Acanthosepion > Acanthosepion pharaonis. The sequence continues at coordinate 2,399,118 of CAHIKZ030001979.1, forward strand.
AGCGAACTATATATGCGTTGTTAAGAAGGAGGGAGACCAACGGGGAGACGAGGTGATGGTGACGAGCCATTAGCAATATCCTCGTTATAAACAAGGGCGTCGTTGTTCATCAAAGTCTTTTCATTGCCATCTCTGTAACAGGGTGAGACAGGGAGACAGAGAGAGACAAATCAGTGAAGCAGAGAGAAAAAGAGACAGAGAGATATAGAAATAGAGAATAAGAGAGAGATACGGAGAGAGAGACAGAAAAAGGGAGAATGTGTAACCAGAGGGAGTGAAACGCAGAGAGAGAGAGAGAGAGAGAGAGAGAGAGAGACTGAGAAATAGGTAAAGAGATAGACGTAGTGTGAAATATACAGAGACCTAGAAATAGAGAAAGAATATATATATATATATATATATATATATATATATAGAGAGAGAGAGAGAGAGAGAGAAACACGCACGCACACACAGAAGCCCACACAGATATATATATATATATATATATATATATATATAAGATATATATATAGAATAAATGCGGGAGCATAGAAAGAGAAACTTATAAATAGAGAAAGACTGTTTATATAGAGAAACACTGTTTATATATATATATATATATATATATATATATATATATATATGTGTGGAAAGAGAGAGAGAAAGAGAGACAAAGTCAGACAGTGAGAAAGAGAGGGAAAAGGGCTATAGAGAATAACAGTGAGCCATCGAAAGAGAGGTAGAGATAGCAAGATATAGAGAAGTATAAGAGAGATATACTGACAGAGAGGAGGAAACAGACACAATATGTGACAGGGTGAGTGTGAAACAGAGAAACAGCAGGGAGATGTAGAAATTGAGAAGAGAGATATACAGAGAGAGATATATATATATATATATATATATATATATATATATATATATATATATATATATATATATCAAGAGAGAGACATACCTATATATATATATTAAGAGTGAGAGGTAGAAAGAGAGACAGAGAAACCTAAAAATAGAGGAAAGGAGATACAGAGAGAAAGAAACAGGCAGAATGTGTGACTAAAAGAGAGAGACAGAGATAGAGAGACATAAGGAAAGAAATATGTATATATAATTAGAAATATATATAGACATATATATATATATATATATATATATATAGGAGGAGGAGGAGGCACGGTGGAGTAATGGATATTGGCTTGGATTGAGGAACCGCAGAGCCGAGTTCGAATCTAGGTTGAACCCATTACATTCACTTATGTGCTAATACCCTTGGGAAAAGTGTGAATCCTCTTCTTCTCCCTTCAGCTATGGGTTAAATAGCAGGACGGACTGGGTTCTATAGCCTCGGATGGCAACTGGTCTAGGAGAAGGACAACTCTGAATTTAAAACCTGCTGCACCAGGTCTCTGTATTCGTCCCTTCAAAAAGTGTGGATGGTCCTGCACGAAGCTTTCACCACTATAATCGAATCTCATGTGCCGGTATCGGGCTGTCAGTTTCCTGGAAACTGATCTGTTTGACCCTCATACGTCGAACCCGACGGGAGAATCGATATATATATATATTTAAAGTAAAACAGACCACTTTAAGATTCCATTATAATAATTTATTTCACGAGAGCCCTTTAAAGGGCTCCGTATCATCAGATAGCACTTCCAAAAATGAAATGAAAATTGATAGGTAGTGTAAGTTTTTGTAATTTAACAGAAAGTGTAATAGGAGTAGTTAGAGAGACATGGTAGAGTTTAGGGAGGGTTAATTTAATATCTCTCTCAATCCTACTTAGTATATATATATATATATTTACTATATATATATATATATATATATATATATATATAACAGTGATACATTGAAAAGAGATAGAGAGACCTTGACATAAATTAAGATAGATATACGCTGAGAGAGATAGAAAGAAAGAGACGCCGAGATAATCCTGTATGATGTTATTTCGATAGGTATAACAATATGTCCGTAACGTAATGGTGAAAATGGAAGAGAGTGATATATATATATATATATATATATATATATATATATATATATATGCAGAAAGGGAGAAAGAGAGATGCGGAAAGAGCAAAAAGATTGAAAAAATGACACAAGAGTGAAAAATGTAGCAGAAAGATAAAAAAAAAATTATGGAGAAGTAGAGACAGAAAAAGACAGAGAGATAGAGAGAGAGAGAGAGAGAGAGAGAGAGATAGAGACAGAGAGAGAGAGATAGACAGAGAGAGAGAGAGAGATACAAACTGATAAATGGTGACCGAGAGACATGCACAGAAATAGAGAGACTGAGAACGTTGTGGGGGAGGCACGGGCAGTAACAAAGAGAAAGAGAGCGAGAGAGAAAGACGAAGAGAGTGGGAGAGATAGAGAGTGTGAGTTAGAAATAGAGACGAAAATAAAGAGAGAAATGTAACAGAGATAGAGAGACATCAAGAAAGAAAGGACAAAAGATGAAATTGAAAACAGAGGGAGAGACACGCACAGATAGATAGACAGATAGATAGAGAGAGAGAGAGAGAGAGAGAGGGGGGGGTCAAAGAAAAAGAGCGATTATAGTTCTATTCACCCGATTCACCACCATTTCTCACGCATCGAATTCCGTTTTCTTTCGTTCTACGTCTCTCTTCTACACAAAACTGCCCCCTCCCCCACGGTTCAAAGGTATCTTTATCATCATCAGCACTATCATACTGATTACACTGGTGCTAAAAACAAACAAAAAAGCTCACGAAAATACCAGGGACGCGTACCAAATTGAACTCTGTATGCTTAACGCAAGTCGTGTTTGTTAGGGGCATATGCTATAATAACAACGACAATGAGAGCGGGCGACGAGGGAGGGCGACCAGGGGAGTAGTGATCAGCATGATGCTGATTTATTGTGATAAAAGATATGGATGATCACGACTTAGATTATGGTGATGGTGGCATTATTGGTAATCGGGGAAGCGATTTCAGCAGAAGTAACCGTTTTTAAGACTCTAGTCACAGAATCGAGTCAAAGAAGAAATGAAAATGATGACAAAAAAAAAATACTAAAACGAAAAAAAAAATAGATGCTTAAACGACTAAATAAAAATGGGTGTTTTTTCGACGCGACTGTGTGAGTATGATGACTGCGATCTCACTCTCTCACTCACACCGCGACTCACCCTCGTACTTCAGGCTTTTTCCTTTCTTTCTCTCCCTTCAAAAAATTTTCGCCATTATTTCAGTCAGGAATTATAGATGGGATCAGGAAGAATCTTTCACACTCATTAAAGGACAAACTATATATATACATACATACATACAGATATACATAAATGCGCACACACACACGCACCCACACGCGCGCGCACACACAAACACACACATACATATATGTGTATCCATGTGTGTGAGTGGGG
>CAHIKZ030001979.1:2415000-2432500 GCA_903632075.3 Acanthosepion pharaonis
TAAGTAAATGGTCTGTTTATAATAAACAGTATTAACAACATTTACCGGCCTGAATGTCCGAGAAATTTTCATAGAAAAGATAAGCATAAAAAATGTCTTAAAATAATTATCGAATTTCATAATGTGTGATGTCATTAGTTTACATTTGGATACGCATCTTGCAGATATGAATGTATGAGAGTAAATCATGGAAAATTGTAGTTTTAAAAACAGTAAAATCGACCTTGCTAACCCAACGATCTTCTGTGGCGAAAATCGGTAAAATTACGTCAGGCTATATGACGGTTCCGTATAGGATACAGGTCCGAATCCTGTCGGAGGACGCATATTTTGTATGATAATTTCTCGGACATTCAGGCCGGTAGGTATAGATACAAATATTTAATTAAATGGTCTGTTTATAATCAAAATAGAAAATATGTGTTCTTTGACAGGAATCGAACCTGTATCCTATATCTGTATCTATTAAGGTACGTCTGTCTAGATTCTATATAAAGAACGTATAAACATAAAAAAAATGTCTTAAAAATAATTGTCGAACTTTGTCCATTTCATAATGCGATACATATGTGTGTAAAATTTCCCAGAACAATTCCGTGGTTAAGATATATTGTTACAAAAAATGACAATTGAAAAAAATCTTAGATTTGTGCCGACCCGTTCCGTCTTGTGAATCTATCAAGGCAAACAATAAAAGTAGGAAGACAAAACGCGTTGGCATAAAATTAAGATTTCTGTCCAATTGTCATTTCTTATACCAATGTGTCTTATCCATAGAATTGTTTTGGGAAATTGTTACTATATTGTCGACATGGAAAAGAAAAAAATTGACTCTTAGTATAAAGGAAGTTAACATTAGACAGAAAGAAGCTTATGCAGGAGCTTTTCTCTGTTGAATTTAATGTAACTATGGCAACAAAAATATTTCGCATTCATTGTTTGCCTTGATAAAGTCGGAAGACGAAACGCGTCGGGAAAAAAAACTAAGATTTTTTTCCCAGTCATTTTTGTACCAATAAGTATGTACGTTTGCATAAATGTCTGTCTATCTAAGAAATTTTGACTAGTCACTTTGTCAAATATTGGCGTGGGCAGAGTACTTTTCAGCAGATTTTTGGTCTATTAACGCAAAATGCTACTGAACATAAAGTGTAGGATCAGTTTTATGTTTTTATTCCATTCTAAATAGACTCCCTGGTTGGGCTGAACTTTCGGTACAACAAGAAAGGAATTTTAAAATACATTTCGACAATTTTTTTCAGATTTCGGGAAATAGATTTGGGCTGAGAAATTCTCATTCCCTCCTCAGATTAAGCTTCATCAGAAAGCCGAATTTTTGAGGCATTCAAGGAGGCTCGAACTCACCTCATTGTTCTGCTAGAATACAGGATGATTGAAACCTAATTCCCTATTTTATATATGATAGATTCTCCCATCAAACTATAATTTTTAAAAGACAGGAGAGTCATACATAAAATAGGAAGTTCATTTTCTATCACCCTGTATATAGGTTAATTGGAAAGTAACTCCCTATTTTATGTATGATGGACTTTCCATTCTTGTAAAAAATATAGTTAGACGGAAGAGTCCATCATACATAAAATAGGGAGTTACTGTTCAATTATCCTGCATATTGGTAGATGAGGCACAGTGAAGTAATGGATAGCGGTTCGGATTGAGGAATCGGAGAGCCGAGTTCGAATTCCAGTCGAATCCATTACATTCACTTACGTGCTAATACCCTTGGGAAAGGTATGAATCCTTTTTGTCCCTCAGCTATGGGGTTGTCGGAGCAATCCTCCTTCAGTCCGTTAACTTTTTCACCAGGGGTCTCTCTTCCCTGGCTATAAATAGCCGCTGACCCTTCTGCCTCTATCTCTTTTCCTTGAGGATTTCAGCTATCAACCTCGAAATGTAGGCGCTAACAAAGGAATAGCCTGGAAACACGCTAAGCACAATACACACACACGCACGCACATACAGAATATTACACACGCACGCACATACAGAATATTCACACACACACACTTGTCCTTTGTACTGTTTCCATGTATTGTAACTTGTTATTAATATATATTTGTATATACACATATTATCGGTCTTTGTTTTGTTTGCTTTTTTTTGTCTTCTTTGACTTAATCAAAGTCCAACCTTTTATGTAGTTGGGCCCGGCGGCAGGAGTATCTAAAGCTTACATGCGTTTCTTCTACGTCTGCCTTCTATCAACAACATAACAGCCACGGCCTCTCTACAGGATAAATAGCAGGACAGACCGGGTTCTATAGCCTTGGAAAGCAACTGGTCTACCGCAGAAAGAAATGACAACCCACCGCGGGGAAAAAAAAATCTGCTGTCATGTAGGCGGTCATGTATCGAAAGATACATGATCGCCTACGCGTGTATCAAGCATAACTGACTTTGAGGGAGTAATGGATAGCAGCTCGGATTGAGTTTGTATTCCAGTCGAAACTATTGCAGTCACTTACGTGCTAATACCCTTGGGAAAGGTATGAATCCTCAACTTCTTCCCCCAGCTATGGATAAATAGTAGAACAGACCGAAAGAAATGGCAACCTATTGCGGGAAAAATCTGCCTCGTCAGTCATGTATTCAAGGTTAAATGATCACCTAAGCGTGTATCAAGCATGGCATATAACTGACTGTCTGTATATCGGTATCAATGCGCCAATATTTAATGTGTTCAGATCCAAAAAATCTCTCTTATAGCAGTAAATTTATCTCAGAGAGTCTTTGTCTTACGACATACCTGCTTCTCCGCCTTGCGTTCTTCTTCTTCTTTTTCTTCTTCTTTTTCTTCTTCTTCTTTTTTTTCGTCTTCTTTTTCGTCTTCTTCTTCTTCCTCCTCATTTTCTTCTTTTCTTCTTTTTCCTCCTCATTTTCTTCTTCTTTTCTTCTTCTTTTCTTCTTCTTTTCTTCTTCTTTTTCTTCTTCTTTTTCGTCTTCTTCTTCTTTTCTTCTTCCTTCTTCTTCTTCTTTTTTGTCTTCTTCTTTTTCGTCTTCTTCTTTTCTTCTTCTTCTTTTGTTATTCTTCTTTTTTTCTTCTTCTTTTTCTTTTGTTCGTCTTCTTCATCATCTTTTCTTCTTCTTTTCTTGTTCTCCTTTTTCTTCTTCTTTTTCTTCTTCTTCTTCTTCTTCTTTTCGTCTTATTCTTCTTTTTCGTCTTCGTCTTCTTTTTCTTCTTCTTCTTCTTCTTCTTCTTCTATGTCCCGTTTCCCTTCAGCTATCATGGCTCTCCACTTCCTCATATCCCTTGTAGCTCTCAATATGTTTTGTCCTTAATTTTCTCAAACCCTGTTCCGTAATCTATTTGCTTAAGCCCGCTTTGGATGCCAAGCGTTGCTTTCTCTTGACTCTCATTCTCTCTCTCCGCCCACTGAATATATTTCTCTACGTTAGTGTATTTCTGTTGGTTACTTGTTTGATATATTTATCGATCTTATAAAAAAAAAAGAACTTTGTTTTTGTTTTAAAACTTTTCCTGCTATGGCCAAATGTTAAATTTCGATTTTGGTTAGGAGCCAATATTTCAATTATTATGTTTCATGTACACGGTACTAAAGAATTCTGTTACATAATCTCCGTGCACATTTAGCAGACATCAAATTCGTGACCTACTAAATTTTGCAGACAGCTGGCCATCGAAAGTGCTCACATCTATCATTTAACTTCATTTTAAGAAAATATTGAATGATGGTAGAAAGCAAAATAAAGGACTATCAATTACAAGAAAATAAAAAGAGAGGAACAACAACTATCTATCTATCTATCTATCTATCTATCTATCTATCTATCTATCTATCTATCTATCTCAGGCACTTCATCTATCTATCCATCCATTCATCTATCTATATCAGGACTTTATCTATCTATCTATCCATCTATCTATCTATCCATCTATCTATTCATCTATCTATCTATTCAGGCACTTCATCCATCTATTCCCTATCCATCTATCTATCTATCATCTAGTCATCTATTCATTCATAATTACATCAGCCTGTGAAGGTTCAAAGTTTATTCCATTGGTATCTCTATCCTGAAATATATCATATTTTATCCATTATCTATCCATTCACTATACATCTATTCATCTATCTCATCATATCTATCTGAAGGTCTGAGCTTGGTTTTCCCTGTCTATTCATTATCTATCTATCTATCTATCTATCTATAAAAAAAAAATCTATAAAGATTTCCATCTATCTATATATCTATCTATCTATCTATCTAGCACTTTTATCTATCTATTTATACGTAATTACATCAGCCTGTGAAGGTCTGAGTTTATTCCTTGGTTTTCTCTCCTGTCTATGCATTATCATTATCTATCTATTACATTCATTATCTATCTATCTATCTATCTATCTCTCTAGGGAACATATATCTATATATATATATATATATATATATATATATATTTATATATATATAAAGAAAAGGTTATAGTAGTTTCAACGAGAGAAATGTGGGTATATTAAAAAGAAGAGAGAAATCGTCAACGTTTTTGTTTGTAATGTGGATTTAAAAAAAAAAAATTATACTTTTATTTTCCATAATTTTGCTAGGTTTCGGTCTCTAGACCTTCATTCAGGCAAACTGGAGATTTTAAATTTTTTAAAAATAATACGCGTTTTTTTTCTTATGTTTTTCGATGTTAAATATTCTCGATATGAGACATTCTCTTTTTTGTGTGTTAGTAGCCTAAATGTTTTCCTGAATTGACGTGAAAAGTTCTGCGTGAAGGGTTATAAAACAATTAGGATTGGTCCGAGAATGGTGAAGGAGTGATAGGCATTCTTATCTTTTAAGGACCCCTGTGTGTTCTTAAATCTATTTCCATTTTCTTGCTTTTTAGTCAGCATGCGTATATGCATAGTCCCTCTAACTGATATCATTCCAAGCAAGGAACAAAGGGTGACTGTGTGTGGAAGAAGTAGGAACAGAAATAATACTAATGAGTGGGAAGAAGAAAGATTAATCAGTTTCACTCCATACAAGGCAGTATAGCCACTAAGATACAAAGGGGTTACAGGGTGTGCAAGAATTAGGAACAGAAACATTAATAAATCGCGAGAAGAGAAAAGAGGACAGTAGATAGCGATTGACATTGCATTTAAATTCTTGCAGATTAAAGTTGGTTGGAAAGCATGGAGCCGGCAGGGAATTCCACAAGCGAGAAGTACGAGAAAAGAAACTGTTAGCATAGAATATACGGTTATATCTAGACATCTCAAATGTAAATTGATGAGATCTCGAAGCCAGTCTAGTACAGCGCTTAAATTCAAAATGTCTAGGTACCATAGGAAACAGCTCAACCGAACAATTATCATGAAAGTATTTATAGAAATGACAGAGAGGGGCAACGTTACGGTGGTGGGAAAGTGACTGAAGCCGAGTGGCCAGATCAGGACCAATAATATTGCTGATTCTTCTTTGGATTTTATCAAGGAGCTCAAGGTAATTAGCAGGGAATCCGGACCATATACGAGAAGTCGCAACAAGTCACTTTGTTTGGAGGTTAGCATCAGCCATACTAATGGAAGGCGGAGAAGGTCTCTCAGATGATTAACGAAGAGAAGTTTAGTTTAACGTTTAAAGTGATGAAAATCTGTTGCATTAATGAATAAAAAACGCATTAACTTTTTAGAAATACATACATACACACACACACACACACACACACACACACACACACACACATATATATATATATATATATATATATATATATATATATATGATAAGATAAAGATAAATAGAAAACGTTTATCAGTCTAGCATGTTTCACTTTTATAAAAGCCTCAACATCAAATGAGATATGGAGAAAAGTAAAGAAGAAATTCTGGTATTTTTATCTTTGTGTTGTTGTTTTTTTTTGGTTAATCAGGTTTCACGTGATTTCTACTTGTACAAACGTTAGTATAATTCATGACGTTCCGAATTCAAAAGAGACAATGCGCCCCTCCGAATCTCCAAGAAATCATATATATATATATATATATATATATATATATATATATATTAAAGCATGTATTGTTAAAGACTGAAACTTTTCCGTTTAATAATCTTTTTTTTCTGTTTTTTCTTGCATTTTTGCAAGTTGCTTTTTTATATTTGGGTCTAAGTTGTTGAAATAAGACCCTAGTCCACAGTGTTTGTAGCCATCCTTATTAAAAAACAAAAACCCAGAAACATCTTAAACCTATTTGATAGCTAATCCTCCAAATAATAAACACCAAACCCCTCCTTATTAATAATGAACTAATCCAAAAACATTATCCAAATACCCAAAATATTATCTAGAATACTAAAATAATAAGCAACCTATTTCAAATCAAAACATAACGCCATGATAACGATTGACGATAACTGAAAGCGCTCGGCAAAACACTAAGCAATAGTATCTTTTTCAACAACTTATATGTGGCACCATGCATACCTGACGAGCTGAAAAGAAATATTCATAAATATATGATTTGTTTTTACGGTTTGTCAACCATTTGATAATTATTTAGAGCTGAAAATATTTTTGGGTTAGGGAATAATTATTTCATTGCGTTCAAGCGAAAGGAAGAAGAAAAAGAAAAAAAATAATACGAAAACAGGTCATAAGCGAGCACACACACGCTCGACTGACAGATAACAGGTGTCGAAAAATATCAGGTCAAGCATCTGACCTACTTCCGTGTCCACGAAAAATAGATGTTATTATCAATTGGTTGAAGAAACAAAGTTTAGGAACAATGAAAAATATATTTGATAAGTAACAGGTGGGAAGTGTATCTAAGGATATGAAGACAAACCATTAATACGAAAACACAGACAATTTCCAGAATTGAAAAAAAAGCCACACAAGATGATGTTGGCTGAAAATGTTTTTTTTGAGATAATGAAGATTTTTGTTATCAAGCTTCGATCGAAAGAAAAAGTGAAATATTTTTATTCGTTCACGAAAGCGCCACCCAGTCTGAGAAATCCCTTTCTTAGGTCATATCCAATTAGCGATACACTGATTGACAAATACCACGTGTTAAAAAAGCCGAGAGCGTCATCTCGGTCGCGTATGATAAGGGCGATTTAAATTAATATTTTTTTTTTTTTTAAGCAAGGTGTTTCTTCCCCAGAACAAAGCCACGGATTATCCACACCGACTAAAGACCTCATTGGCCGAAAGCGGTCACATGACACACGAAGGAGGAGGAAAGATACCCGACCAGGACCTCATTGGCCGAGAGCGGTCACGTGACGCACGAGGAGAATCGGTCGACGCCCTTGTCAGAAGTGAAAGTGTGAGGGCCGATACGAAGAAAGGGGAAGTTGGTATACGCCCCTCAGAGGCACAATAAGGAAGTGGGAGTGAAAGTGAGTTACCGAAAATGGAAAAATCCTAACCAGAAATAAGAAGGGTGGATACGTATTTAGAATTATCGAAGAATCGACGCCAAACAGGCCCCACCCAGTTTTTGACGGCGTCAATAAAAGCGAAACCCCAAACGACACAAATCAGATCAGCCGCGGACGGTAAAGCGGATTCGTTCCCCCCCTAGCGGGCGGAGGCCAGCTCGTTTGGCCGAAGTGAAGCAACTCGTTTGGCCGAAGGGAAGCAGCTCGTTTGGCCTAAAGTGGAGAATTGGAATCCAGGTCAAGAAAAGAAGTTAATTCGTGCACTGACGGCAGAGATGAGTGACCAGTAATTCAGACTCTGAAGAAGTTGGAGTTTGAGCAGCGGACGGCGAAAGATCAGCCGCGGACGGCGAGAGGATTGGAGTTTGAGCCGTGAACGAGAAGCAGAGATGAGCGTCCAGTGTTGAAACCGCGTCAAGATAGCTGACCAAGATTCACGCACACTTCTGGACTCTTCTTCAACCAAGAACAAGTAGTTTGAAGAGCGACTTAGAATCAGACCACAGAAATAAGTTTTTTTCGACTTTCGTCCAAGGACACGCCGAGACACAAATTTCTTAGAGAGCAGACAACTGGAAGCCTTAAAGTTGCCTAGTAAAAAGCGTTGTGCCACAATCCACAGAACGGGTCGGGAAGTAGACATAGTCCTATGTACCGAGCAATTAGACATAAAAGTTTGTTACCTTTTTCTTGATACGTTGGACCTTGTGAGTTTTTATTTTATTTCTTTTTTTTTTTTTTACATAATTGTGTGTTATCACCCCCGTTAGACTCAACTTGCATTACGGCCCCAAGCCCTGTTTGGTCCCGTCTGTCTAAGATCAAGTCACAACGTGGGTAGGCAGACAGGAGATCAGTGCAGTTACCCTGGTAACCAGGTGTTGGAAGCGGGTTGAGAACGACGTGGCTGGTATCAATCTAACCAAAGGGTTAGAACATCACGTTTGGAGCAGCGAGGAGCGAACAGCTGACGCCGCGACAAAAGACGTCACAACTGTTGCTGTCCGTGACCAGGATATCAGAGCCTGGGGAGCACGTGACGTCACAATTGGCGCCGCGAACGGGATCGAACGACACAGTCGACGCTGCGACCGGCGGACGACGTCACATAGGCCCATATTAACAAAAAATAAATAAAAAAAATAAAATAAATAAAATCCTGCAAGAAAAAAACAGAAAAATATTAAACGGAAATATTCCATAGTCTTTATATATATATATATATATATATATATATATATATATATATATATATATATATAGCCTTGGATGGCAACTGGTCTAAGAGAAGGACAACTCTGAATTCAAAAACCACTATAATCAAATTTCATGTTCTGTTGTCGGACTGACAATTTGGAGCTGATCTTTTTATGCATGTATTCTTTGTATTAGGTAGATATAAGTCATATTGTTTAAGAATGGATTCAAGGGGAGATGGCGATGTAATGTTATGTTTTAGGCGTATGTTTATATTTAGTAATAATGCTATTAATACGAATCCACAGTATTGTTTCCTTAAAGAATTATATTTTTAGGGGTATTTTTTGTTTTTTCTTATATATAAATTAGGGTGGCATTACAAAATTTTCGGTGTTTTTGTTTGTTTTCTCTCAATCTCTAAAGATGCTTAAAAAAGGAAACCTGTTTTCTTTTTTGATTCTTTTATATATATATATATATATATATATATATATATATATATATAAAACATTTTACCACAGTTCGAAATCGTTCTTTGCAGATTGACCACAGATTATCGATTAGAGTTAAATCAGCAGAAATTCCGAGCCAATCTATAGTATTTTGATTTGCTCACTGGTAAGGCTTGCCATTGTGTTCATGCAGAGTTACAATTTTTGTACGCTTCTTTGGACTAACGTTCGTTGCACACAATGGCCATAGGACAAATAATCGACAGTCGAGACAATAGTGTCTAGGCGTTATAAAAACCTGATGCAATCACGGGTGACGCGATACTATTCAAGGCCAAACAACTTTCATCATACACCCCGAAAATAGATTCATATTACTGCATACCACTGCAAATGACACAAACTGATGAAAAAATAGTAATCGGTTACACTCTGTCACACCGGTGGGCCTAAAACTGACCGTATGCTGAAAGAAATGCAACTAAAGCGGATGTTTCACTTGATTTGCACAAGGCTGAATGTATGTATATTCGTTTGAATAAGTTTGGTCAAGTTAACGAAAAAGATAAGAATGTATGTTTTTTTCTAAATCTTATATCTTTGACGTCTCTCACTGGTATATATATATATATATATATATATATATATATATATATATATATAGTCAAACCTAATGCGTTAGACAAACCTACCCAGGTTTCACTTAATGGTGAAACCTAGGTAGGTTTGTCTGGCTCCTCATTGCATCTAGGTCTGCTCTACGGTTGTATTGAGCTCTTTTGTTAGTTAGTTGTTTACTCGTATCAGGGTTTTTCTTTGGACTTTAAACCTGTATCTGTGCGATTTTTTTTCGACAGACTTTCATGTCTCTAGCTCTTTTTTTTTTTCAAACCTTTTTTCCCTCGAGATTGATTTGATTATTGGCAAATCAAAAATTCAAAGTTTTTCGAGAGACGATTATAGTTACCTATATATATATATATATATATATATATATATATATATATATATACACACACAGTGCTATTCGATAAAAGTGACTCACCTGATTTTCTTTACTGAAAAATGTTTTCGACTATTGTTTTTGGGGTCAAAATAATTTTTAATCTTACTAATATAAAGACCCCTTCCCGACCAACTAGTAAAAAAAGTTTATTCACCCTAAGGTATTCTATTGATAATTATAAATTTGGATATAAATGAGATTTAGGGAAAAACTCTGTGCAAAAAAAAAGTGACTCACTTATTTCCTACAACTAGTAATCAATAAAAACATAAACGAACAGCTTCAAATAAAGAATAATAGAGGTATAGTTTATTTAAAATAGGTAATATAGTTCAAAATATTTAATAATCTATGGGCCCTCCTTTATTTTGAATAATCATTTCAACCCTTTTTGGCATTGACTTGATTAGGTTCTGGCAAATTTCATCTCCAAGCGTTGAATTCCATTCGGTATGAAATTCAAAATCAAATCCTTTTTGTTGCTCAACTGCTTTCTCGAGAGCCTGTACTTTATAATGCCCCATAAGTTTTCTATGGGGCTGAGGTCAGGACATTGGGGCGGCCATGTCATAACACTCACCTGCTTCTCATCAAAGTATTCCTTCATCAATTTGGATTTGTGACAGGGAGCATTATCCTGCATAAAAATGAGCTTGGTGGGTCGATTTGCACCCTTTCAGCAGAAGGGAGCAGACAGGACTCTAAAATTCTCATGTACTGCTCGCTCCTGAGGGTCTTTTCAATAGGTTTTAAGAAACCAGTTCCATGAAAGAAAAAACAACCCCAGAACATTATACTGAACGAATGTTTGACAGTACTTCCTGCTAAATTCAAAAAGCTTTCAAAGTATCTTCTTCGGATTTTAAATCGCTTATCCTTTGAATTTAGCTCAACTTTCGTTTCATCGGAGAAGAGAACATTTAGTAAAAAACAATCAGGTGAGTCACTTTTATCGAACAGCACTGTATATATATATATATATATATATATATATATATATATATATATATATATATATATATATATAGGCAAAAAATTGAAAATACAACTGGAATCTTTAAGGATATTCGTTTTGGATAAATTCACTGGTTTCATATTTCTAGTATTTTCAAAAGTTAAATTAGATGGGATGGAGGCTATCATGATATGTTTTGGTTTTCTCTCTCTCTGATATGTTTCACTCACTCTCTCTCTCTCTCTCACACACACACACTCGCTCTCACACACACACTCACATATATAATAGATGAAATGAATTAAATCCGACACATTTTATGGTAAAAGAAAAGAAACTAAAGCGGTTGGTTCAATTAATTTGCACAAGGCTGTATATTTAAACTTGGTTTAATTTTGAGATTTATGGAGGGAGGTTGAGCTGGGGTCTGTCAGAATCAAATCAGTGCGTGATACAAATTTGTTAACCCACACGTTAAATTAACCGGTCCTATCAATGTGCATATCGATTCAGCTGTTCATGAAGTCGGTGTTCTCTGTAAATCGGTGGCGAGGCGGCGTAGACAAAAGAGAAGACTTGCATACATCGATATATATTAATGCGTTCGCACTGACTTTTTTTTTTACGCGTTTGTGGCAGCGAACTGCTCGCCTGACTTTCCGCGTCGAGATCATGGTCACGCATCAATGGTACGTGCGCAGGTTGTTCTGCAAAGGACGACGATCTTCTAGTGGACAGTTAAGAGTAGATAAAGAAATATCCTGTTATTGAAAAAAAAGGAAAGAAAAAAAGAGAATAACTAAAAATTTCTATCAAAATCTAGTCCTGGGTATGACGATAAAATATATCCGAAATCGAGGATAATAATTGGGAAATTGAGATTTGATGAACGTGGAACTACCCCTTGATTCCTGTTGTTCATATGTCCACACTGACCTGGGTGGTAACACGTATTAGGACCCCAGCTATGGACAGACAGTGAATCCCCACAAAAAGAAAACATTATGTATGTATAAAAATCATTTTTATAGCAAAAATACCAACAATACATATTTATATATAAAATATACCAAAATATTTATAGTAAAATTTTCTACAATACATATTTATAGTAGAATTGTTAACAATACTTTTTATAGTGAGATGACCAGCAATATATTTTCTGTAGTTGAAGACATACTATTATGTTCAAAATATATTCATTTGGAGCCATAAAATTATATTCAAAATTCTGAGATTACGAAATTAAAAAAGCCATAGGGGTTAATATGCCGATAAACAAACCAAACATACAACAAAAAAAGTCATCTACCATGTATTCAATTGTGTAAGTAGAATAAGATATATCATATTTTTATTATTTTAAAGATCCCCACCAAAATGATATTTTGGTATTAAATGACCCATAATGAATTGATATGCTGTTAAACAAACGAATCGATCAATCTATCTAAATCTTGTGATCAAAACCAACATAAAAGGCAGACAGGAAAGAACAGAGCATGGACTCTGCTGCTAATGAGTGTCGTTAGTGTTCTATGTGTTTTCTCTCGCAATAGCCACATCAGCATCTAGCGACGTGTCCAAAGTGTGTAACATGTCGTGACTTTCTTTAACGTTGCTGAAGGCAATTACTTAAATACGACCAAAATTTGTTTAGATTCTATAGTTTTTGTTAACTTGCCCATCTTTATTCAAACGAATATATATATATATATATATATATATATATATATATATATATATGAAGAAATTTTGAAAAAACAAACAAAATCTTAAATGTAGTTAAATGAAAGAAATACATTTAAGGATTTTTGTTTGTTTTTTCAAAATTTCTTCATTCTGTCGGATTTATATCCATTTACACTTATATATATATATATATATATATATATATATATATTATATATATAGTATTTTATATGCGCGGTACTTTTGGAAACGGCTCAATATCATTGATGATCGCAGAAAGTGAAACCCAGGGTCACAAACTAATATCCATGCAACTTATCATATATATATATATATATATATATATATATATATATATATATATATATATATATATGCGTGTGCGTGTGTGTATGTATATTAATCCATCGAGCCTAGAATAATTCTCAACAGAATGAAGAATGCTCTGGACATCCGTTTCGTCCTATCTGGGGCTCATCATCAGTGCGCATCCCTACCGAGAATCTAACCCTGGACCGTTTCGGTATAACGCAAGCGTCATACCAACTGTACCACGGTGACGAAGAAGACACAAACTAGACTCGATATAGCGCCGCCACCCACTCAGTTCTGGCTCTTCTAGGCTCGATGAGTTACTGTATATGATGACTCCATTTTTCTCCATTGCATATCCTTGATTGACCTAGTGAGAACGGCTAAGGTTTAAAAGGGAGACATGGCTCTTGGGGCACTCTTCCGTAGGGATTCATATACTTAGAAGAATATTACAACGGAACTGAATGTGTAGCGACGCTATATCAAGTCAAGTCAGTTTCTTCTTCGTCAGCGGTGGTAGAGTTGGTATGACGTTTGTGTTGTATATATTAAATGTGATATAATTTTAAAAAGAAAATAATATATTGTCTGAATATTAAGTGTGATTTAATTTTAAAATAATTTTTGATATATTGTTTTGATAAATTTAAACTATTTTGTAATTTCAGTCTGATGAGGCAGATATTAAAAAACTCCAATCTTGCGAACCGAACGCAATAGCGGCTTGTATTGAGGAACTGAAGTTTAAAGGCAGTAAATTCAACCTTGCTAACCGAACGCCCCTCTTTGGCCAAATCGGTTAAAGGCACGTCAGGCTATATGACTTTCCCGTATAGGACACAGGTTCGGTTCCTGTCGGAAGACACATATTTTCTATGACAATTTTTTGGACATTCAGGCCAGTAAATGTTGTTTAATACTGTTTATTATAATCAGAGCATGTACTTAAGTATTTGTATCTATAAAAAGAATATATAAACATAAAAATGTCTTAAAATAATTGTCGGACTTGTCCATTTCAATATATATATTTATTAAAGACATTTTTATGTTTAACATTCTTTTTATAGATACAAGTATTTAAGTAAATGCTCTGTTTATAATAAACAGTATTAAATAACATTTACCGGCCTGAATGTCCGAGAAATTGACAGGATTTACTTAAATACTTGTATCTATAAAAAGAACGTTAAACATAAAAATGTCTTTAATAAATAAATTGTCGGACATTGTCCATTTCTTATATATATATATATATATATATATATATAGTGGGAGACTCGTACGTATGGATGATTGAGAAATAATTATATATACGAGAACATCCATCAACTTGAATATTCTGAGATATACGTTAACTAATTTACTGTCTAAAATATATAGATATATGTAGTAGAAATATTGATACGCTTGTTTTGCATATACAGGAATTTGTTGATATATACACATTCCAACACACACTCCCCACCCAAACACACATGTCTATATATATATAAATATATATATATATATAACGTCATCCGCAGATAGACTATTTCGCAGCTCATCAGTATGGCGAGACATCCGGTTGCCTCTAACTAGGATCGAAACCCGAGTGAATTGCTGTTAGCTCGAGATTCTAACCATTAAGCCGTCGGCGCACGGTAAGGACGACAGTGGATTTTTAGCTTATTTATTTTTAGAAACACGCCCAGTGACCGACAGTGACTCAATTCGCATCTGCGAAGAATCTCGCTATATAGCTATAATAGTCACTGTTTACCAACCCACACCTCGTCCCTGAGAGAGCTCAACTGAAATTGATATTTCAGGATATATATATATATATATATATATATATATATATATATATATATATATATATATATATATATATATAAAGAAAAAATATATACGGAAAAAAACAAACAAAAATCCTTATATACAATTATGCTGTTTAATGTTAATATGTCAACGTCGGACCTTTCGGTCTAATAAACCATCTTCAGGACATATTCATAAATTATAACATTATCAATACAACATGACAAAGACGATGTACAGAAGAACAAGACTTATCCAAACAAATAACTGAAAGTTTTATAAGATCAGCGCTCAGTTTAAAACATGGACATGTTGTCGTCACGTGGGCGACGCTGTGAAAACGTATTCCTAAAATTTGAGTATTTTGAATGAGAAATGAAAAATTCTATCTTGATCTATTCTATCTTGATATATATATATATATATATATATATATATATATATATATATATATATATATGCATCCGTATATAATATGTTAAAATTTCCATTTGTCTGCCGTGTGCCGATATCTTAGGGTAAGATCTCTGACTGATTTCGATCCCGGCTTGAGGCAATCGGATGTCTAGGCACACTGGTCAGTTGTGATACAGTGAAACAGGCTTGTATAGGAGTGACTATATATATATATATATATATATATATATATATATATATATATATATATATATATATATATATATATAATGTAAGAGGTACGTCAGGCTATATGACGGTTCCGTATAGGATACACATTCGATTCCTGTCAGGGGACGTATATTTTCTATGAAGTATTTCTCGGACATTCATATCGGTTAAATGTTGTTTAACACTGTTTATTATAAACAGAGAATTTACTTAAATATTTGTATGCATAAAAAGAATGTATAAACATAAAAATATTTGAATATATATATATGCGTGTGTCTGTATGTATGCATTTGAGGTGTACATCTGTTTTTGATTTTGTCGAATGCACAGTATAGTAAGGTTAGTTGGGCAGTGTCTGTGAGAAACAGAGCACTATGACGCAATTCACACCCACGACCCCAGAAATTGGGAAATGGTACGATGTATTTTTTGGCATTCGCGCCGGAAGCTGAGTTGGATGATATATCCAGTCAAAATCATGATGTTTGGAGTGATCACTAGTGACGGTGGCATTATGCCTACATTCATTTTCCCACAGAGTCTCAGACTCAGCAAGGAAGTCTACATCAAGTACCTTCAGGAGGCAGTGCTGCCCTGGAGCAAGAGAGTAGCTTCTGGAAGATCCTATGTCAAGCAATAGGGCTCTGCACTATGCCACACAAGCAGGAGAACACTGTCATGTCTGTCAGACTATTTCTACGACGGCCTCACTCTTTATGTCCGGCCACCTAACACCTCAGATTGCAACTCCCTTGATTATTATGTGCGGGACTCAGTTGAGCGAGAAAAACAACAAAAATCTTTGTAACACCAGAGATACACTGAAGGCAAGGATTGGTGCTGCATTCACGATCTTAAAGAAGGAGAACGTCCAGAAGACTTGCAGGAGATTCCGAAGTCGCCTGGAGGTCGCTATTGAAGCCAATGGCCATCTTAGTAAATAAATTTACACTTAGGGATTTCAAGATATTTTTGTGTAATTTTGTTAAATATAGCTGTTAAGAAGAGGTATCAAAAGCACTTTAGATCCAATTTATCCATCGCAACTGATCTATCTATTTTCTCTCCTCTCTCTCTTCTCTCTCTCTCTATATATATATATATATATATATATATATATATATATATATATATATATAAATATCAAGAGGATAAAATCCAAAAACTCAATGTTCAAGATAGTAAGAATAAAATAAAAGGTTTGAAAAAACACTAATATTCCAAAGTTATAATTTATTACATTGGAATCATAACAATACAACTCATCAGGTCTGAAAAATGAATTAAATCGTGATTACGAAACATGAATTTTAAAGCTGTATTAACAATATGATTTTAAAAGTTACTTCAAAATTATATATATATATATATATATATATATATATATATAAATATATATATATATATATGATAAAAAATATAGTTAGAACTAATGTATCATATTTTATTTAATTTTCAGACTCAACTTTGTATATATATTTATATACAACGTTTCGGCGGTTGTATATTACGGTGGTCCATAGACAGACTGGTTGTAATATCGAACCAACAGTTTATTTAGACGCACGGTTGCCTAGACTGTTCTAGTTGCACGTGCCATAACTGATGGATGTCAGTTATCAGCTATCCACTATTAATATATATTAATTATATGCGTGGTTTATTGAATTGATAAATATCAGTCCTTCAATAATATATACATTTGTATGGATATCAGATTGTAAATATGGAAAGAACGCTTTTTGCGATCATTAAACAAAATCATTTGTTTTCTGATTAGCAAAAATGAAACATGCAATAATGCAAATGATTATATATATATATATATATATATATATATATATATATATATATATATATGTGTGTGTGTGTGTGTGTATTGAAAATAGTTATGGGACCTTACCCATAATAAATAATGGAAAGTTCCATTAGTATTTTAAATACTGCGTTTCAAAAGTAGTGCAGGAGTACAAAAGTAGAGTCATAAATATCCGTCATTTCTGTAAAAGTCAGTGATTCAGA
>CAHIKZ030001979.1:2435000-2442500 GCA_903632075.3 Acanthosepion pharaonis
GTTTTAACAATACACCCCTGAAGATTATCTTGGATGAGATTGAAAGTATTTGTAAAAATAAAATAAATTCTTTAATCACTTTATTAAAAAACATCAAGAAATTGAGCCGTGAATCAGAGAGGATCAAAATATAAAAAGGCATATGCAGATTATTCAATTAAACATGCTTGAATGAAGATATGCTGCCTATACGCACACACACACACACACACACACACACACATACTCAGACACACACACACACACGTTATCGTAACTGTTCGGGTTTCAATTCTCGGTAGTGGATGCGCACTGCTGATGAGTCCTGTGACGTCGTCCCCCGGTCGCAGCGTCGACTGTGTCGTTCGATCCCGGTCGCGGCGCCAATTGTGACGTCACGTGCTCCCCAGGCTCTGATATCCTGGTCACGGACAACACCAACTGTGACGTCTTCGCCGCGGCGTCAGCTGTTCGCTCCTCGCTGCTCCAAACGTGACGTTCTAACCCTTTGGTTAGATTGATACCAGCCTCGCCGTTCCCAACCCGCTTCCAACGCCTGGTTACCAGGGTAACTGCACTGGTCTCCAGTCTGCCTACCCACGTTGTGAATTGATCTTAGACAGACGAGATCAAACAGGGGTTGGGGCCGTAATGCAAGTTGAGTCCAACGTGGGTGATAACACACAATTATGTATAAAAGAAAATAAAATAAAAACTCACAAGGTCCAACGTATCAAAGAAAAAGGTAACAAACTTTTTATGTCTATTTGCTCGGTACATAGGACTATGTCTACTTCCCGACCCGTTCTGTGGATTGTGGCACGACGCTTTTACTAGGCAACTTTAAGGCTTCCAGTTGTCTGCTCTCTAAGAAATTTGTGTTTCGGTGTGTCTTTGGACGAAAGTCGAAAAAAAAACTTATTTCTGTGGTCTTGATTCTAAGTCGCTCTTCGAACTACTTGTTCTTGGTTGAAGAAGAGTCCAGAAGTGTGCGTGAATCTTGGTCAGTTATCTTGACGCGGTCTCAACACTGGGCGCTCATCTCTGCTTGTCGTCCACGGCTGAACTCTTTCGCCGTCCGCGGCTGAACTCTTTCTCTCCAGAGTCTGAATTACTGGTCACTCATCTCCGCCGTCGGTGTGCGAACTAACTTCTTCTCTTCGGCTTGGGTCGGACGAACTTCTTCACTTAAGCCAAACGAACTGGCCTCTCTTGCCCGAAAAGTGGGGGACCGAACTCGGGCCGCCGTCCGCGGTTCCACTCCGCTTGCCGTCTGCGGCTGAACTCTTTTCTGTCGGTTGGGGCTTCGCTTTTATTGACGCCGTCAAAACTGGGGTGGGTCTGTCGGCGCCAGGGGTTCTTTGATAATTCTTAATACGTATCCACCCTTCTTATTTCTGGTTAGGGATTTTTCATTCTTTTCCATTTTCGGTAACTCACTCTCACTCCCTTACTGTGCCTCTGAGGGGCGTGTACCTGCTTCCCCGCTTCTTCGTATCGGCTTCTCACACTTACACTTCTGACAGGGCGTCGACCGATTCTCCTCGTGCGTCACGTGATCGCTCTCGGCCAATGAGGTCCTGGACGGGTATCTTTCCTCCTCCTTCGTGTGTCATGTGATCTTATTTAGCCAATGACGTCTTTAGTCGGGCGTGGACAGTCCGTGGCTTTGTTTTAGGAGAGAAATACCTTGTTTAAAAAACAAAAATATTAATTTAAATCGCCCTTATCATGAGCGACTGAGGTGACACTCTCGGCTTTTTAACACGTGGTATTTGTCAAGCAGTTTATCGCTAATTGGATATGATCTAAGAAAGGAATTTCTCAGACTCGTTGGCGTTTCTGAGACGGAATAAAAATATTTCAATTTTCCCTCCGCTCGAAGGTCTGATAATAAAAATCTTTATTATCTCAAAAAAATTTCGCCAGCGACAACGCCTTGTGTGGGCTTGTTCCAATTCTGGAGACTGTCTGTGTTTTCGTATTAATGGTTTGTCTTCATATCCTTAGATAGACTTCCCACTTGTTACTTATCAATATTTTCAGTGTCCCTAAACTTCGTTTCCCCTTTTCCTCCTTTCTTTTTCCTTTTCCCTTGGGTGACAACCAATTGATAACAAACTTCCATTTTTCGCGGATCGGAAATCGGTCAGATGCTTGACCTGAATATTTTTCGACACCTGTTATCTGTAAGCCGCCGTGTGTGTGCTCGCCTATGACCTGTTTTCGTATTATTTTTTTTCTTTCTTCTTCGTTTTCTCTTTCTTTCTTCCAGATCGCTTGAATGGAAAGAAAGAATTATTCTTAAGACCCAAAATATTTTTCGGCCTTAAATAATTATTAAATGGTTGATAAACCGTAAAAAACAAATCATATATCTATGAATATTTCTCTCAGCTCGTCAGATATGCATGGTGCCACAGTCCCAAATATGACGAAACGGCCGTCCAGTGCTTCCTGCATTCTATTGAGGTGTCTTCTAGACTCGATGAATTACTTAATTATAATTATCTCAAATCTTCCTAATTTCTATCACATATATATATATATATATATATATATATATATATATAATTATTTATTTAAAAATTTATAACATAAACATGTTATAAAATCACTACAAAAAATAGCCATGTTTTTTTTTTTTTTCATAAAGTGCCGTGGAGATGTTCTCTGTCTTGTCACTTTTTTTGTGTGTATATATATATATATATATATATATATATATATATATATATATATATACATATCTAAATATGACTGGATGCTTATGTATTATAATCTGATTGTGTTTGTGTTGTTTTACGCGTGAGTTTACGACCCCATTCGCACACATGGGATTAAAATGTATACATATATATTGTCAGAGGACCGGATGGAGTAACGTTTTATTCTAACGTAATTTCAACGAAGAAATAAATTGAATAACATATGTATTTCCCCATTTTCTCTTCGGTAATTTTATAATTTTAAACTTAATAGTGATTAAATTTGGGTTTTAATATTGTCAGTTTTTAATTTTAATATCAAATTCTATCATATAATTCAATAATTATTGGTTAGAATAAATTCTTTTTTTTAATTTTACCCGTATTTTAA
Source organism: Acanthosepion pharaonis (assembly GCA_903632075.3). Taxonomy (NCBI): domain Eukaryota; kingdom Metazoa; phylum Mollusca; class Cephalopoda; order Sepiida; family Sepiidae; genus Acanthosepion; species Acanthosepion pharaonis. The sequence continues at coordinate 2,438,079 of CAHIKZ030001979.1, forward strand.
CGATCTGAATAGCTATTATAACATGACTTCGTTGTCAGACGTTTTGAATTTTCCTATACTTGTATTTTGATTGGTAATTCTAGCATTTGGACCAACGTTTTCCCCTTGTGAAGGATCGTTAACTAATTTGAAACTTTAAAAACCATTTGTTTTGCATTCAACATCATTACTTAATAAGACACCGGGAGTGGTGAAACAAAATGGCTATTTTTGTACTGATTTTATAACATGTTTATGTTATAAATTTTCTAAATAAATAATTATATCTGCTCTACTTTGTATTGAGTACTCTTTTAAGAATAGTAATTGTTGGTTATTGGAATTCATTCCGTATACACCAATTATATACTTATATATATATATATATATGTGTGTGTGTGTGTGTGAAAAGTGTATATATATATATATATATATATATATATATATATATAAAGTGTATACATACATATGTCATATCCGAAACTGCCCACATATGTTTATATATGTTTTGCGTGAGTCCTGACGGACGTTTCCCCAAGTCCCACAATGTATATGTGTCTACATAAACAAATCGATGTTTGCGTTAGTATATATATATATATATATATATATATGATATAGAGACAATCGCATCACAGTACAAATATTTCCATTTAATCGCAACACTGTCAAGCAACCTAGAAAACTATACAACATTATTAAAATATTGAACAAAAGAAATCGAAGCTTGCCAAACATGTGAGGATTGGAACTAAGGTCCTTTGTAATTGCAGAAGAAAGAATAATTGTCCATTAAATGGTGTATTTTGCACAGAAGGTAGAAAATGACAATGACAGTGCAAAGGCTTACAATGGTTACGCTGAAGGACAATTTAAAAAGAGGTGTTATAACTATACTTCGTCAATTAAAATAACCGAATGCAGGCTCGATGAAAGGCTAACTATTATTGGAGTTGTAGAGAAAAAGTAAAGAAACCCGGCTATTAAATATTTTAAGAATAGTAAAATCTAGTAAAGGTAGAAGCAGCTCCTGTAAACTGTGTCAAGAGGAGAAGTTGGACATTGAAACATACAAAGGTGTTGTTGGCTTGTTGAATGAGAGGTCCAAAATTATGGCTAAATGTAGGCACATGAGAAAGTTAACTTTAAGATTATACGAATCCGGATGAAGTTGGAAAAACATTTACATTTTTTAGCATTTCGCCAACACCCACTTATTATTTTCCGGTTTCGCATTATGAAATTTACGTTCTTGTTTTGTTATCTCTTATTACTTTCGGCGAGTTAAACACCTGATAAGAAATTGCTGATATAAACTGAGTTATTGTTACATTCAACGTTTTATTTTTAGGATATATATATATATATATATATATATATATATATATATATATATATATATATATATATAGTAGCAACCATAATATAAGGAACGGAAACAACAAAGACATAAATATGTGTATTACTTAAAAAGTAACACAATGAAATTATTTATTTATTAGCTTATTTCTTTTGTTCCATTTAATCTTTATTTTAAAAAAAAAACAAAACTATTATGTAAATTTTTGTAACTTTGTATAATATTTTTGCATTACACCCTAATCTTTATTCGGTAAAAATTTCATTGCTAATCATGCATAAGTAATACACATATTTATGTCTTTGTTGGTTCCGTTCCTTATATAATGGCCACTACTGTATATATATACTATTTACATTTGGAATATTGTCCTCAGCTTTGTTGCCATATTTATCACAATGTTTCGATCGTTGTACGCTCCAGCCTTCTTCAGGTGATTGGAATGTCAAACTGAAACCTTTATTTCACTCACTGGGGTAGACTGTTCTAGTTCCACCTGCAATGCATAATGGATGTCAATTATTAGTTATCTCTTGTTAATTCTCCTCTCCAAGTTCTCCACCGCCTTAACTGATAACTGACATCCCAAAAAGTTTTCGTCGGTTGAAATAGATCTATCCCCCATATGAGGTAATTCTGAATTTTGTTGTGTAATATTATATATATATATATATATATATCTTTCTCTGTCTCTTATTTATTTCTACTGAAAACGTAATTCAATTCCCTCCGGCCTGACATCAACTTCCACCGCTTCACCGGCCAACCGGCTTTTTTAATCTTCTCAACCCGCCATTCGTCAACTGATTTTATAAATAGATTTTGCATTTTAATCTGCTTGTCAAAATATTCAATCATTCCGCTTCTCTAGAAGAAAATCATTTCACCCTCATCTACTTGCACATTTTTGTTTTCTGTTTCAATCCCAGATCATTCCATTGCCAAAATTCTCCTTAAGTCGGCCTCTTCCTTTCCACCTTGAATCGCTATTCCTACGCAGTTAACGTAATTACCAGAAAGGCTATGACAATTTCGAACGGCAGGTATATGTTTGCGTACTTTTCTAACACATCTCTTTCGTTGTCGCCGCTCATACTGTCTCTTCTTTTAGCTTGTCTTCATTCTGAATGTTATCTTGCTCTCCCTAACATTCAACTCTGAGTTACTCTCCTTTCTTTAATGATCTCTCTGCTTTGCAGTTTGATGTTACCTGCCACCTAACTCTCTTCTTCTTCTTCTTCTTATTCTTATTCTTCTTCTTCTTCTTCGTCTTCTTTTTCTTCTTCTTCTTTTTCGTCTTCTTCGTCTTCTTCTTCTTCGTCTTATTTTCTTTCTTCTTCTTCTTCGTCTTCTTCTTCTTCATCTTCTTCTTCTTCGTCTTCTTTTTCTTCTTCTTCTTCGTCTTCTTCTTCGTCTTCTTCCTCTTCGTCTTATTTTCTTTCTTCTTCTTCTTCTTCGTCTTCTTCGTCTTCGTCTTCTTCTTCTTCATCTTCTTCTTCTTCTTCGTCTTCTTCTTCTTCGTCTTCTTTTTCTTCGTCTTCTTCTTCTTCTTCTTCCATGACTCTTCAGCATATGGCCGATCATGGCCCTCCACATATTTCTATCTCTACTTGGCCTTTAGCATTTTTCTCTATTTGCTAATATTCCGGCACCATTTCCATTCACGCAAAGAAAATTGCCATTTCTCTCTTTCTACTTTTATCTCTAGCATTTTTTAAAGTAATTATGATTTTTCAATCATTTAATCTCAAGAAAGCCGATAAAGCCACTAGGCTGCAAAAGTGAACGCCCACTGTTCGTCTCGAGGTCCTCGACAAAATACAGAGACAGATACGCAATGTGATGGGTCCTGATCTGGCATCTCGTCTAGCGTCTCTATCTCATAAATGTGCCGTTGCTTTCCTCTGCCTTTTCCTACGAGTATTTTCATAGCAACTGCTTCGACGAGCTACTCTCACTGGTTCCCAAAACTGCATGAATTTAAACATGCTACTAGGTTGACGTCTCGGTCCTACATTTTCACTATGGTAACGGTTCCTGTCTGTGGATCTCCCTCCCTCATATTTTCTTCCCTGATAACTATAATATTCAAATATTCCAATGCAATGTCAATCGACATCTTCTGAATCTTTGATCTTGACCCCCCCGTCCTTCTCTATAGCCTTTCCTCAAACAGCTCTCTTTACTCTCACTTTCTGTAACCGCTTGCCTTCTAGTGGCACTTCCGCCTTGCTTGGGAGGATATGCTTAAAAAAAAAAAGAAAGGGCAATAAAAGAAGAGGTTTTCGGAAATCAAAAGATGGCGATTGGCATTGCATTTAAATTATTGATAATTGTAGGTGGTAGCAAAACGAGAAATCGGAAGAGAGTTGCACAGGAGGGAGGTGTGAGAAAAGAATCGAATAAACGATTATCATTCTCATCCGTTTCCTTCACAAATTTGTATTATTCTCCTTTGCGAATAAAGATAAGTTTGAAGCCTACGCAAGACATAATACTTATTTTCTTCTTCTTCTTCTTCTTCTTCCTTTTTCTCTTCCTCTTTCTTTTTCTTATTCTTAGTTGTCTTTCTTTTCTTTTTCTTTTTCTTCTTCGTTTTTTTCTTCGTTTTATTTTTCTTCTTTTTCTTGTTGCCTTTCTTTTCATTGTTCTTATTGTTTTTGTTGTTCTTGTTCTTCCTTTTCTTCTTCATCTTATTCTCCTTTTTTACTTCTTCCTTTTACGTCCTATTCTTTTTCTTCTTCATTCTCTTATTGTTCGTCTTCTTTTCTTCTTTCTCTTCTTCTTCTTCTTCTTCTTCTTCTTCCTTCCCTTCCTTTTCTCTTCGCTTCGTTCTTTCTTTTTCTTCTTCCTGTCTTATTTGTTAGCTTTTTCAGTAGCTTCTCATTTTCATTTTCTTCCCATTTACTAACCTTTTTTTCTTCTTTTATTTAATTTTTCTTTCTTTTACAGAAATTCATAAAAATTGAAATTTAGTAGTACGTTTATTGGTGTTAATTTTTATTCATTTACAACGGACACATTTGTGAAATGTTATTCGTATGTTCAAAAAATGAATTAGAAATTTAACAAACATAAAATGC